>JANTPZ010000349.1:0-54644 GCA_025593235.1 Vachellia pachyceras | reverse complement strand
AGGAACTCAAAAGGCGAGTTCTGGGTTGCTTTGCATGCAAAAGCAAGCCCTTTCGCCAGATTGGTTTCTTCAAAGCCATGGGCTGGGAACGCAATGCTAAATCTTCCTCTCAGCTTCAAACACCTGCACGCATCGTTCACTGGGTGGAAGCCTCACTCCTCTGTTATGAAGCTGAGTGATGAAGGAGACATATTGCAAGTGTTGGAAGATTGTGATGGAAAGGCCTTGAGGTTTGCAAGTGAAGTGGAGGAGAAGGATGGGAAGCTTTGGATCGGTTCAGTGTTAATGCCCTTCATTGGCATTTACGAGCTATGAGAATACATTATGAACTGTTAACCGTCCATCATAGAACTGTGCGTCGCATTAAACTGCCATCAGTGAATTTAGCTTCCCGAGATCATGAACACGACCCTTTATAAAGTCAATTTTTGTATTGTACCACTCTGCGTCTCTGCCCATGTGTGAATCATTTAACGATATTTTCTCATTTTTACCTTTATTTGATTTCTATTTTAAAGGGAAAAAATAGAGGGATGAGAAAGATTTGTAAATGTACAAACAGGCATATATTTCAATAAAAATACAACAATAACAACAAAATGTAGTCTTATTAGGTGAAGTTGAATAGATGTAGAAATTTTATAAGGTTAATCATACTTCATCGGTATACGAGAATAGGATGTAGATGACTTTCACGAGTGAGAGTGGTTATGTATTTTTAAGAATCCGTTGGAAGAATAATTTCACACTAATTGAAGTAAGTATGTAAAAGTACTCAACTTGTGTAACTGTATACTTGTAACACAATATACAATTTCTTTTGGAGCAAGATAAGGGACAGAACCATACATAAATTTGTGTGGATGATGTTTAATGAGGTTCCAGCTGTTGGTTGGGCATAAATTTGGTGGCCTATTTGCGATGGATAAGTAGAGATTAAGGGTGAATGACTAAGGGGGTGTTATGCGTATGTATGGGGATTGTGATTAGGTTGATTGAGTTAGGATGAGTCATGTGGGAAGCGTCTCTGGTCAAAGACTCGCATAAATACAGGATTTGACTGTTGAGCAAATCATTGCCAAGATTCCAAACAAGTAGCGCGTTGATGTCATTAATATGAAAGTTAACAGAACAGTAGCATTATTTTTTTAAATATACGTTCTTACCACTGGAAATCAATCATCATTAATTGTTTTTCTTGTTTTGTACGTGGGAGTTGTTAGTATAAAGAGGGGATCCCACATATTTAATCATCCATCAAGTGCAATCTAAAACCCCCTTCTCTCTCTCTCTCTCTGCGTGTCTGAGCAGTCATGATGAAGCCGCGGCTGTACCTGGCGGCGGCGGCGGCGGTTGTTGTGGTGGCCTTTGCCTGGTTCACCGATTGGGATGCCCAATGGACATTCCACGTTGGAGAGGCTTGGCCGCACGAGGTTGTTCCGATCGGTGGTGTGGGACCGGAGAGCTTGGCCTTCAGCCCAGACGGGCAGGGCCCTTACACCGGCGTCTCCGACGGCCGTATCATCAGATGGGATCAGAATGAAAGACGTTGGGTGAATTTTACGGTCACCTCTCCACAAAGGTGACTTCTCACTCAATCTCTCCCTCACTGTAAATATATATAAATATAACACGTGCATGCACACAAGTTCTTGTTGAAACATTGGTGGTTTTGAGACACTTCTAATTTTGGTTTGGAGAAAATGGTGGGAATTGAGAGATGAAAGGAGGAAGGGGATTATGGCAGAGGGCACAGGCAGAGGAATGCGTGTCTGCTTGGAATGGTGCCATGTGGGTGGCCACTGTTTGTTCGAGCGCCACGACGATCCGGTCACCTTCTCCTGTGTTGCCATCTGCCTCGAGGGCCCACACGTCCCACTTTATTTATTTGTTTGTTTGTTTGTTTATTATTATTTGCAAATTTTAGGTTAGATGAGTTCACAGTTAATTTGATATTCTGCGAGTGCAATGCAATCCCTCTAAGAGGGCTCTGGACACTAACAGTAACAAGGACATCCCCACCTGGAAATTACGAAATGCGATGACACACACATTAACACACCTGCCCTCTTGCACACAAAATGATATTGCTTTACTACCCAAAAATATATAATGAGTTGAAAGATTACAGCGATGAATGTATTTTTGTGTTTTAAGTGTTTGTTTAGTGTTGATTCATATTTGCGCCGCCTATATATGCTACCCTTTTCCCTCAAAAAGGATGAAAATATGCTCCAAATTGAAAGAACCTAGTTAAAACGGTTGTTACGGCTAGTACACGTGGCATGTGACTGGAGTGCGACAAGGCAGTCCCATGCATAAATGCAAGCAACATAGTATTGCCAACAACCTGAAAAAGAGTGATCAATTCTTGAATACTGAAATTGAATGCTGCTAATTAGCATGAGAGCAGGACGTGGATGGGGTTACAATGTAGTAGAAACTGAAAATGTCATTGGTTTGTTTGGTTTGGCAGAGAAGGGTGCAGAGGAACATCGTACGAGGAACATCGCAAGACAGAGCACATATGTGGTCGACCGCTAGGCTTGTGCTTCAGCCCTACCGGCGATCTCTACATCGCTGACGCTTACTTTGGCCTCCTCGCCGTTCCCTCCAATGGAACCATCCCCACTTACATCGCATCCCAAGTAGAAGACACTCCCCTGTCCTTCACCAACAATTTGGACATTGATCAATCCACCGGCGTCGTTTACTTCACCTCCAGTAGCTCTACATTTCACAGAAAGTATACACACATATATACACACGCATTCTGATTCTGACTTTATTACTCTAGTCTTCTCAATCGAATTCATGATGGAAAAAATGCAGGGATTACGTTTCTCTGATACTTAGCAGGGATGAAACAGGGATGGTGATTAAATATGAACCAGAAACCAAACAAGTGAGTGTTGTTCTGAGGAATGTGTCATTTGCGAATGGGGTGGCTCTGAGCAAACAGGGTGAGTATATTCTAGTGGCAGAAACGAGCAAGTGCAGAGTGCTGAGGTATTGGCTGGCGACACCAAAAGCTGGAACCTTGGAGGTGTTCGCCGAGGTCCCGGGTTTCCCAGACAACATTAAACGAAGTCCGAGAGGGGGGTATTGGGTGGGAATCTTTGCGACAAAAGAGAGACTCGTTGGGTGGATTCTGTCTTATCCCTGGATTGGGAAAGCCATGCTTAAGCTTCTTCCTGTGGATGTTACAAAAGCATATTCGTATTTGGCAAAGGTGAAAGGCAAAAATGGATTCGCTATTCGGTTGAGCGAAGAAGGTGAAGTGTTTGAGATGGTTGAGGGGAAGGGAAGAGGGAGATCGGTGAGTGAAGTGGAAGAAAGAGATGGGACGTTGTGGATGGGATCTGTGGATTCTCCTTTTGCTGTCAAGTATCAGATCCCTGTTCGGTTAGGACTCTACTAGAGACAATATACGTAATTACCCTATAGTGTTGATTCCATATTTCCATGTGTGAACAGCTCAAAAAAGGTTGGTCTTCTGGGTTGCAGTGGATCGGACGTGCACGTTCTCATGTGTCCTTTCTTTTCAGCCACAGCCAGTGAAACCTAAGAAGAAGTCCGTCGTGATAAGAAGAAGAAGAAGAAGAAGAAAAGTGGCTCTTAACTTTAATCAAAATACAGCTCCATTTCCTTTTTTCTTCTTGTGAGTTGACAGTTAAAAGTAGTATCTCATTCCTTCACCTATTAAAAGTAATAATAATCGGCCAAAGCCCTTAGCTACAAACCAATTCAAATTTTATAACCAGTGTGAAGATTTTGCTTAAGAGTATTTTATAAGTGCTCTCTAAACATAAAGATGTGTCCAGAATTTGACAGGCCTCACTATCTTAGCTCGTCTAATCTTTACTTACCAAACAAAAATTAAAAGTAAGAATAATCATGGCCCTGGAGTTACAGGAGATCCAAGGTCTAGGCTTAACAGTTTTCTTTTGTTTTTTTGGGTTAAAATCTATTAATTTTTACGCTCATACAAGTTTTAACAGCAAATTGTTCCAATGACAATTTCGTCCGCCACGCTTGCATGAGATGTTGGATCAGACTCTCAACCATACAGGCAACTAATGGAAGAAACAAAAGCTCGTGTGTTTGGTTGTGGGGAATGGGAGGTTTGAAGTTTTTGGAGGGGAGGGAATGAAAAATATCATTCTCTCCCCCTTCCCAACCTCTCTTTTTATTCCCTCCAATTTGAAAGGTTTTGGAGGGAGCCAAAAATCTTAGACTAAAATGGCCCTACTTTATTTTTGTTATTCCGCCTGGTGCCCTCGTCTCTTTCCCCTTCTTCATCAATTTCATCTGGTCGGAGCTTGCTTACTGTACAGAGCTCTCTTCTTCTTTGCTCGAATGCGGCAATATGAGAAGACCACACAGGCATTCATCCAAACACTTAATAAACATGATTTCTTCGATGCCTTACCAGACCGGCCTTCCCTTCATTCTTTCCAAGCTCTGCTCCACCGCTTCTTCTCCTCACTGGTTCACTGCTATCCTCTTAATGTATGTAACATTCATTCAAAGTTTTAACCTTTTCTCATTTCTCATGCCTTATAGAGCAGATTTTCATGCATTTTTTTAGATGCAAAAGACTGAATCAACTGGGTTTGAATCGCCTTGTGTTATACAGATCGGGGAAAAGTATTTGCCCTGAAAGCCAAAGGCTGGTCAGAACATGCCCACCGGTTTCTGCAGCGATGCGTCAGTGTTGGCAACGTTCATGCTGAATTTTTTCTTGTAATTTGTCTGTTGCTAATCCGATTTAACTCTTTAGAAAATTGAGAAGGCGGTTTAAACTTGTAAGGTTAAAATGGTAAATTGATTATTAATTTCCCTCCATTTATCTCCTGAACCAAACAAAAAATCATTCCCCTTCCTTCCCCTCTAACTAAATCAAACAAGGTAATTTTATACCCTTCCATCTCTTACCCTTCCCTCCTATCCATTCCTCCCTTTACCCTCCATCAAACCATACATAGCCTTAGGGAAAGCACAATGACAACGGATCACAATCCTGTGTCTTTTCATTAACATAAAGGTTTTAAAGTGGATCTTGATGAACAAGAGCGTTGTAAAATGACCTTCCAACATGATTTACAGTGCATATTTGAGAAATCTTTCTCCCAACGGTACATGCAACTTAAGACAGAAAGTAACTTGAAATCTGTAAAAATCATATCGAAATCTGTAAATCCTTTTTTGATTTCGTAAATTCTTCGTGAAGTCCGTAAACCCCCCTCTCTCTAGATTCCTAGACAAATGCAATTTATAAAATAAGTGTGTACGATAACACAGTCTTTCAACGTTTTGAACAAGCACAAGATCGTGTAGGTCGTAAGTCTTGATTTATCAAAGTGCAGTGGGGGCTGTAACTCCAAGCGAAGGATTGGATCATTTGGAATCTCAAGAAGGAAGCATGCAAGGAGTTTACTCATGAGCTGGAATGGAAAATCGTTTTTGGATACGTTTGTTATGAGATATGGGGTAACAGATGCAAGAAAAATCTTTGGAGAATATGGCAATACTGTTCACGAAAATGCCCTCTGTACGTTCTTTCGGGCTTGTTGGTATCAGTCACTTTTACATCGATACAAATTCTATGCAGGTCAGCGAGTTAAGCTTGAAGAGGATTGCAATTGAAGATAAGATGCTATCAGACCATAAATGGATGGGTATGTTTTTAACTCAGGGCGAAATGGCTGCGGACGAGTCATCCGAGAGGGCAATGATCGATGGCTAGGTGGGTTTAGCTGTAAACTCACCATGGTTCCTCTCGTTATTGTAGAGCTTATTGCAATCATTCATCAATTACAACTTTGCTAGAACCAAGGATATAACTTGATTGTTATTAAACATATTGCATTGAGGCCATTAATCTAACTTATCGGGGGTGTAACAACAACCACCCTTTCAAAGATGTTGTTGACTATGTTGGAATTGGAATGTAGTGTTAATGCATGTTTTGATGGAGGAAAATACTCTTGACAGATATTTTAACTAAAATAACCCACAGTTTGATAGAAAACTTTTGTTATTATGATCATCTCCTTCAAATCTACATAAGGGAGTTTGGGATGAGTCTTCCTTGTCATCTCAATTTCTTGGTAATGTCTTAACTTGTCAATTGTCATTCAGTTTATATTAAAAAAATGGGAAGAATCCGAACTTTTTAGGCTTTTAAAAGTAAAAATAGGCACAACAATTAAGGTTTTCCTGCATTTCTTAGCAGGCGCTGAGAAGGGGATGGTATGATTATTCAAGGAATGGGCCCAACCAATAGCAGATGCTTGTCAAATCAAACACCAGCACCACACGCTCTTGTGTGGTTTTAATACTTTTATATCCAATTATCTCTCGTTTTTCTTGGGAGTATTATTTTCAGAGCCATGCATTAGCATTCCCAATCAATCAACCCACTAAAACGCTCACTCCCTGACAAAAATGGAAAAAAGAGCTTGGTCCTCCTTCTTCCTGAAATAAAAGCCAACCCACGTTTCATATTCATGCCACAAATTTGTAAACCACTCCTCTCCAATCATGCTCCCCCATATTTAAAGTGAATTCACATACACGACTTTGACCAATCTCCAGATCAGGCCCAGTGTTTTGGATTGCCACGCAACTCTCCCTTTTTATCTTCACGCGTTACCATCCATCACATACATGTCCATTTTGGTCAATACACACGCATACCCTTATCTTATAACGCAACTTGTTTTCCATTCATGGATTATGCTTCTTAATCACGGCTACACACGTAGAGGCCGTGTACGTACTTAACCGAATTATTGTACGTAAAAGCGGTTATTAAGACGCAAACTCGTCCTTCCATCCTTCCTTCTTACTTAACATGATCCACAATCCCATCCATATCTTATTTAAATTAGCATTATGAATTATTTTTTAACATAATTTATGATTTATAAAATAAATATACAAGAGAGATTTGATTTCAGCTTATTTTAACATGTTGAACGAGGTTTTTGGCAAAGAGAGAAAGTCACGGTGGGCTACATTCAACCATTGACTGCAGGGGTGGATTGAAGAATGGGCATTAATTAGGACCCAGTGTACTATTTAATTAGACGTACATTTTTTCAATCGTACATATATATATATATAATAGGGAAATTTAGTTTAAAGTTTAAAATAAACAACTTATTTACAAAAAGGTGCAATGAATGAAAATATCTATTCTAAGGTTTTAAGGCAGGAACTCATGTTGTTAATATCAGCGCATGGTGTTATCAACACCATCGTATGGTGTTGTCAACACCATCGTACATGATGTTGTCATTATCATCACATATGGTGTTGTCAACACCGAAGCATGCTGTTATCGATATAAGGACCTCATGTTGTCAACACTAGCACTTCGAACATCAAAATAAATATTTTTATCCATAGGACATTTTTATAAATAAATTGCTTATTTGGATTTCAGAATAAATTTCTCAATATGATATCATTAATTCAAATCCAGGGTGCAATAAAAAAAATCCAAATGCTTGGGGAGCCGCGGGCACTACTCTCCTCGGCTCCACCAGCAGCCATTGTAAAACTCGGAATGCAGTAAATCAATGGCGATTGGAAGGATAATAGTAAATGATTAAAAGTATCTACAAACCTAAGAGTGAACGAGGGAAATGAAAATGACTGATAATGATTGCAATAAAGTAAATGTATGAAAAAGCAGGGGCGGGTGGAGCAATAATTAAAAATATAAGATCGGACGTGGCAGGGGATAGAGACCCTGACGTGAAGGTTTGAAGAAGTCCAAGGGCGGTGGTGGCAAATGGCAATGGACAACGGTCGCGGAGGATAATGCCAAAGCAAAGCGTTGGTGGTGCTCAGTGACTGGGGACCCAGTCCAATTGCTGATCTGGAGGACTCTTCACCGCCTCCTTGATTGCCACCTCACCCTTCCTCTGTTCAAGTGCTTGACTGCATTGATGTGGAAGCTATTTAATTATACATAAAAACTTTTAACACCAACGGAGATTTGGTTGCTTGGCAAGAGTATCTAATTAGTATACACCGTGCGTTTACGTGAAAAAGTTTATTTATTTCCCAAAAACACGTTTAACAGTGTTTTTTTGTAAAATGAGGTAATTTCCTCCACATATTTACCCCGGCTTATAGAAAAATATTTCTATACCTCGTTCTCAAACGGACATAGTGTCTCTAATTCGAGCTTTTGATGTAGCAGTGTTGAACTTTGTTGGTAGGGCTTGCCATTCCAAATGTTCTACAAGTGTTTGATTCGAATTAGTCAATGGCTCGAACGACACCCAACAATAGAGTCTAAAAAAATCAAATTCCTGATGGTCAAAGGCAATGAAAAGAGAAATCTTAAACTTCATTAAGTATTCATTAAAATTCAACAATTTTTAATTTAATCCCTATTTAATATACATTGGCCTAATAAAAATAAAATCAATATATTAGTAGATGGAATGAAGGTAAGGCTCTGGAATTTTATTAACGATTCAGTGAAAAAGCCATAAATAAGATCCATAGATTCCTGGTCTCCCTGCCTTATAAAAGGTTATTGGGGAGTAACTCTCTCCGATCTCATGGTCAATTATTTTTCCTTCTACCATGGTCCTGGACACTCCACTCACTCTCACCACCGCCCTTCACTCCTCTTCCATTATTAAAGTGCCCGTTTGGAAAATGTGTGTTTAGAAACTCCGTTGGGAAAGGAATTCCGTTGGAAGAAAGTAATTTACAGATTTTTAAATGGTTTTACGAATTTCAAGATGATTTTTACGGATTTTAAAATGGGTTTGTCTTGGTTTATGTGCTCTGCTGGAGAACGGAGTTCTTAAACAAGCATTAAAAAGTGATTTCATACAACCAGATATAAATATGTGAAAGGGATTTTATTTCAACTAAAAATGACTCCAAACGGAGGTATTAGACACACGCAATGTCAATTACAGCACCCAGCTCCCCCGTACACACAAAAAAAAAATCATTCAAATGGTATTTAAACTATTAATAATGGTGTTGTTATTATTACTACTTTTACTATTATTATTATTATTATTATTATTATTATTATTATTTCTTTTTAGCTGACAAAATGATTATTGCTATTTGCCAAATCATTCATGGGGCAGTCACAAAATGTCCATTCATGGAGAAACCATGTGCTTCCAATCACGCACCACTAGGGAATTTTCATGATGCACCCCCATGGATTAACACTGCAATCAATTCGAATCCATTTTTACACTAATGTCTGGAAAACTAGACGGATGAGTAACACTGCAATCAATACAAATCCATTTTAAAATTTAATTTTTATAAAACAAAAACAGAGAAAATTAACAGAGATTGGATGCGTTTGGTATTCCGTTAGAATGCCGTTTTGGTTCCCAAAATCCATTCTCACGCAAGCCGAGACAAAATTCCTCTCACATAAAGTACTTCGGAATCTGTGTCCGTTTTTTTAACGGGCTTCCAAACGAAGCCATTATATATTAGATCTAGTAGAAGACTAGTCATTCACAGATACCCGAGAGGTTAAATATAAACTCACCAATAAGGAAAGCGATGCTGGGCTTCAGGTAGAAGGTCACAGTATTCACCATTCATCCCCTCATGACCACATATAATGCCTTTCTTTAAAAAAAAGATTAAAAAGAGAGAAGCTTTCCATCACATTCACTGCACACATTCAGAAGCCAGAATCAATGTCTGACGAGCCGGTGATCCCCATAATTTGTATGCTATTTTGACCCGTTCCTCAGGGTCAGCCGTGTAGATTTCCTAAATACCATCCAAGCACCGGATCATTCCCAGTGCGAGACGACTTCTCCTCCCGGTTTCTCAACTCTCAAGCCTTCCGTGTCGTGCCGTTCCCAACGAAGCATGACATATTCACAGCACAATTAAAACAATAACACAGAAGTAGCATCTCAAATGTGATGAAGTAATGGCTCTAATGGCTACTAGAACGAAGCTTGCGAGAGTTCTCACTGCTCTCTCTACCCGCATGCCAAATTCGAGATCGGGGTTTGGCCGCTACAAGTTCTCTTCTTCTTACGCTTCCGTCGCTGTGGCTACTGAGGAATCGGAGACGATGGCTTCGCGATGCATGGGGCTGGAGACGTTCGGAGTGAAGGATTATGAGGATTACAGGAAGTCCCTGTACGGTGACATCACTCACAAGGCTGTTCTTGTTGATGCTGTTGGCACTCTTGTTGTGCCCTCTCAACCCATGGCCGAGGTTCGTTTACTCTCTTGCATATCATACAACGCATGCATTTCTTGGCTGTGCCTATTCTTTTCTCAGTTCACGCAGTGATTCTTCAAATTTATTGCGGCTACTGCTTTCTTCTTCATTCCCCATCGATGTGCTTGAGTTCTAATGGCAAATGAATACATTCGGCTGTTGCATTGTAGATATATAGAAAGATTGGGGAGAAGTATGGGGTAGAATACTCGGAGAATGAGATTTTACACCGATACAGAAGAGCTTATGGGCAGCCTTGGGGTAGATCTCGGCTCAGGTGCGTATCATTTTTGTTTTTGAGTTGGTAATCTTATTTTGGGTTTTACCCCCCTCGGGTTTTATGATGGGTATTAGTTGATATGTTCATATTAACTAATAATACTGCCTAAAGTTTGGTCATTTATTGCGAATTGGTTTCGAAGAACGATTTTCTTATGACCTGTTTGGTCCGCAGCATTTCTCTGCCTCAGATTTGTTCCTTTCTGTTAGGAGGCATGGGGGTGACTTGCATAGCCCTCGTGTATTTTGCAAATTTAGATATTTTTGAGTTAAGAAAAAGAAAAAAAAACAAAAGAATTTCGCTTCATATTTTGAGTTGTGCTTCATAATTTAGCATTAAATTTTGTGTATTATGATGTTAGGGCAATTTGATAGCGAGTTTGTGAATGAGTTTAACATACTTTAGAAGTTTGCATTGAACAAAGAACACTTCATAATGGGTGAACTGTGTTTTATTTTACCTTTTGTTTTGTGTTATTACCCATTCTAATGACTTTGGCGATTTTTATCAGTGTGATCACTTAATTAATGATGCACGTGGCCACTGCAATTTCCTTCTCGGTTACTTCTTGTAAAAATCTAATATCAATTAATCTTGAAGAAGAGGATTGTTATGACTAATGAGTAATGGCAAGCCTGTCTCGGCAGAAGTTCTTGTATTCTTTAACGATATTTTTAAGGGAACAAAAATAACCAATACTTGTGGTTCAACAGATGGAAGGCAACAAGATGTAGGTTGCAACATAAACAGACAGCTTTCATGTCCTTTAGTTACCTTTTCCAACCTGCCGTATCTCTACTTTAAGAATACTGTCACAATATGCAACAGGCCTTTTAGTGAACAAAAAATTTGCTTCTTCTGAAACCTGAGGGGTCCATCTACCTCTCAGTCATATATGTTGCTCAAGCATATGATATCAGTCCGTATCATCCACCTGAAGATCATAGTTTTGATGTACATTCTCTAAAGTCTAGCATGTTATGGAGAACTCACGTTTATTTGGGCTTTAGGAAGTAGTAGCTTTTGTGCCACTGATTGGCTTTCAACCTGTAGAAGGGTTTTCTTTTTTTTTTCTTTTAAATGTGAGGTGAACTTAGGGTTTGACTGAGGAAATTTTTTTGTCTTTTCTTGTAACTTATATTAACTGCAGCTAAAAATGTAACCAAGTATTTTACCTTAGAGTCAATCAATCTATTATATATCATCTTTGGTACTGTCTGAGACTCCAATTCTTTCTCAATTGCAGATACGTTAATGACGGCAGGCCCTTCTGGCAATACATAGTTAGTTATTCCACTGGCTGTTCGGATTCTCAGTACTTTGAAGAACTTTATAACTACTATGTGACAGATAAGGTTAGATACTTTAAAAACCGTTGATATTTATTGTGATTTTATGCAACCTTTAGGTAGCAGCTTTTTGATATTCTTTTTCCAATCTATCATTCGCAGGCATGGCACCTCTGTGATCCTGAGGCTGAAAGGGTGTTCAAAGCAATCAGGAAAGCTGGTGTAAAGCTGGCTGTTGTGTCAAATTTTGACACTAGATTAAGACCTCTACTGAAAGCATTAAACTGCGATAACTGGTTTGATGCAGTAGCAGTATCAGCCGAGGTAGCACAAGTTTCTTTTATTTATTGTTGAATTAGTTTGTGTTGGAGATTCCCCCGCTCCCTTCTTTACCCCACAACTGCTTTTAACTTCATTGATCGACATTAACAATCCAAAGAACCCTAGAATTTCAGAAGAGAAATGTTGGCAATGAATTCCAATAATTCTTTGTCTTACATCTTGCTGCTTGATCCTTTAAATGGGATCGCCGCAGACTGGTGCTAATTCCTGCCTCCTCATCACGCTTAGCTGTGTTTGGGCATGATTTAATCATTTAATGTGCTTGTGCTAACCTGATCTGACTACGCTTAAAAGTCCTCTTTCTTTCATTCTTTGCTCAATCTTTTCTGATCTATATTTATCTCTCCATTGGGATGAAGAAAAACCTAAGAGAGCTCTATGGAAGATGAGGCCCTCCTAAGTCTCTATATTGCACAAGTTGGAAGGCAGGGAAACTGGAAATCACAACATCAGACGCTTTTGGGCATAAAATTTATGTTATGCGCTCACCCAATTGTCTACGCTTCATATTTATGATTTCTGCATTTCCATTTGATGATGGGCGGGCGTGCCTTTGTCAAACAGGTTGAGGCAGAGAAGCCAAATCCAACCATATTTCTTAAAGCATGTGAGCTGTTGGGTGTAAAACCTGAGGATGCTGTTCATGTTGGGGATGATCGCAGAAATGATATATGGGGTGCTAGAGATGCAGGCTGTGATGCTTGGCTTTGGGGAAGTGATGTTCTTTCCTTTAAGGAGGTCTGTTACCATCTCCATCTCACAATTTTGTGTGCCATTTATTGGAGCTATTCTGATGTACAAGAAACAGAAAATAGCAAGGGGAAAATGATTTAGTTAGCATAGAGATTATCCTTCCACGGTTTGCTTTCACCATCACTTCAAGATCTTCGGGGAATTGAAAGTTTTGATAGGAGCCCATTTCTAAAATTAGAAAATTATATTTCTGATTTTTGCATTTGCAGTTATAATTAGGCCTGTACACATTCAAGTGACCAATATTTTTGCTGATGCAGGTAGCTCAGAGAATTGGGGTCCAAGTTTGATAGATTAAACCAAGCACGAGTCGCAGAATGCTTCATAATACATATACATATATATATATATAGTGAGAGTGTATTATGTATATGTTCAGCTGAAACTTTGGCAATTTTCAAATTATAATTTGGTAATGTGGGCCGGAATGTAACTTATGTGGGCCAGGAATGGAAAACGTAGGACAGGAAGAAGTTTTCACCATTCCAAAATATTCATTGGGCTAAAAATGTTTACTTGTTGGGACTTCGTCAAGGAGTTAAACAGCAAACACCTGCAATTGCAACGTTGTAACTTGTAACAAGGGATAAATACTTATGGAATGACATCCATACTGCCAATGAAAAATTTGAATTATCCTCCATTGGGTAATCCATATCTATAAATTTCTCGAATCTATTTCCTTTTTTTAAGAAGCCATTATAATAGATACTTATTATGGAAAAAAAAGAAATGATCAGGAAACATTTATGGGACATGAGATTCACAATAAATGATACTTTTCATTGAGTAGGATATGGATGACATGATACTCTCGGAGTATGTAAGTACTTGAGGATTTCTGGAGAGAAAAAGGGGTCAACGCGGAGAATAGAACAAGCCACACGAGAGTAGTACTAGTAACTGGTGATTCGATTATAGAAGCCGATGCCATGGCTCCTGAAGCTAGAAGACTCCAGGCATCTTTTGTTTTTCTTTGTTTTTTGAAAAAAATACAAAAAAGGGTCAACCATTTGAATTGAGCCATCGTTATTTTTAAGGGAGATTTAGTTTTAGGTCCCAAATAAATAAAATACTTAAGAAATGATCCCAAGGATCAAAATATTTATTGAAATGTCCCATTAACAATATGAGGTGTTGCCAACACAGCATATGCTGTTGTTAATACAAGAACCTCATATTATCAATGTGAACCTCTCATTAAATATTTTCATCCTTTGAACCATTCCTTGAATATTTTATTTATGGAGAACCTGAGACTAAATCTCCCTATTTCTAATTAATATTTAATTGATAACGTGAGTCTATGACAAAAATTAGCTACGCTTGAGAATGCAACGGGAATGCTTATTGCCCATTTAAATTAACAATGTAAACTACTTTTTAATACAATTTATAATTTATGAATTAATTATGTGAGAGGAGTTTTTATCTCGATTTATATGAACGGGCTCTTTTAACGCGATCCCAAACTCAAGCAGGCCTTTACGCATGCTTGGTGGCGTCTATTCCTAAATCTAGGAATAGTAATGCCAATACTTCTTCACGGGGAATTATTGCTTTGACCTTGCAATTGCGTCGTTATGGAAATTATGTTATGATTTTGATTAAAGAAATGAAAAATAATTTTTATTTCTAATAAAAAGAATAATGTCTAAATTAGAATATTAACTTTTATTTCATAAATATAAGAAAATGATCTAATTTGCAATTTCTTAAAATTTAAAATAAATTATTAATTATTTCAATAGCAGAAACAAAAAAAAAACTCAAATTAAAATAACGATATTGCGTCCATTAGAAAACCATTCAGACAATGATTTCACGAAATTTAAGATAAGTATGCGAGAATAAGTTTATCTAAATTTACGTGAAAGCCGGTCGAAACGATGTGAGCAAACAGACATATTGAACATACTTTGTAGAACATATTGACATCTTGATGATGATTATTAGCCCACTGAAGCGGCAAAGAATTAAATATTTCTAAATGTTAAAAATACCAGTATAAATAAAGGCTGCGTTTGGTACGTCCGTTCTGTTGGGGAAATGGCTTTTGACCGTTTGAGGAAATGAAATCGTGTTTGGGAGAAAATGTATTTTCCCCAAAAGTTCATTTTCGAGCAACGACGGAAATATTCAATTTGCATGAGGAAATATTCAGGCTGTTCGAGCTCAACTGTCACTGCCAACAGGGGTTGCTGTTGCTGCTGCTTCGGGAAGCCACGACGTTGATGACCCTGAGCACGTTGATGACCGAAAATTGAAGCTTCTTCAACGGCCATTTTGCCCCAACGGCATTTTACTTATTAGGCATCCTCTCTCGTCGTGAATGGGTGTCTCTAATCAGGTCGCCGCTTGCTGTCTTGCTGGACGAGTGAGGGCATCGGTGGTTGAACAGAGAGAGCAGCGACGACGTCTTGTGGCGTGAGGAAGAAGACGAGTCTATAGGTCTCCTGTGGCGTCGTGGGCTATGACGGCAAGGAATGGGTTGGTGTGCATGGTCGAAGGATGGTGAGAGGAATGTTGGCGGCATCGATATTGCTTGTGCGTGGTCTGGTAATGGATGGCTTTGTGGAAGTTTCAGGCGGCGTCGTGGCTGAGAGAGAAGAATCTCTCCGTGGTCTCTGCTCTCCTTGCGACGTCAATGGGTGAGAAGGTAGAGAATGAAGATGGAATGGTTGTCGTGTATGGAAATTCAGAATGGAATAGTGGTTGTGGGTGTCGTCGTGTTCTAGGTCTGCGTGACTTCTCCTCTGTTTTGTGGTCGAGGAGAAGAGGAGGGGGAGAGAGAGAGGGTTGCTTCCAAGAAGAAGAGGAGGGGGGGAGAGAGAGGAGAGAGGGAGGGTTTTTTAAAAAAGAAGTCATTTTGACAAACGGTTTATGTAAACATAACTGCATTTTTGCCAACGGCTTATCCAAACATAAAATATTTTGATTCTCCCAAATTTCATTTTGAAAAGTCATTTTGTCCAACAGTGTTTTATCCAAACAGAGCCAACATTTATTCCAAACAGGAGGCCAACTGGTTAAGTTCAAGCAGAGGCATAAAAGGCGGGAAAATATCTGAACTGTGTGACCTGGGAAGACAAACGGCCCTCTCCTTCTCGTACGACGGCGCACAACAGCTCAACGATATCTGACGATCACGGGTACTGTTCTTTCCAATTCGTATTTTCATGGAGAGAATACACGTCGCCGTCCGGCCAAGGCCTCTATCCTCTGAGGACGCTAAGACCAGCCCTTGGAGAATCTCCGCCAATTCCAACTTCATCCCTAACCACTCCACCAAGTTTGAATTCGGTATACTCTTTCTTCCTTTACATCTGTATTTTGAACCTGTTACTTTTCTCTGTGCTCTTTATTTTTTTAGCACATTACCCTTCGCAGATCAAATTTTGTACGAAGATTGTAACACATTTCAGGTATATCAAGCTTGCACCAAGGACATAGTGGGCGCTGCTGTTCGTGGATTCAATGGTATTATCAATTTACATGCAAAAAAGTAATTTATATATATTACTATTATAATATATTGCGGACTTGGTTCTTTGTTCCATAACTCTGTATTATAAAGATAATTTTTTGTTTTGAGCTCAAGTTTCAGTACAAGTCCCTCGTTGATAGTGAATTATTAGACCCTAACTAGATGAATGCGTTGACTTACAAACTTAATGCTTAAAGTTAGTGTAAAAATGTATCAAGTCCATGAGCGCTTCTTTCTAATTTTGGTGTTCTTCATTACTATTGTGTGTGTGTGTGTGTGTGTGTATTCTGAATACTTTGAATTTTTTATTTTTTGCTAATTTAAGGAACGGTTTTTGCCTACGGACAAACTAATAGCGGGAAAACCCATACCATGAGGGGCTCGCGAACTGAACCGAGTCAGCCCTCTTGCGGTGCATGATCTGTTTGAGATTATTCAACAGGTACAAACCATCCGTTCCCAGTCTCATATTCTCCAAAACTTGTGTTGTCATTTCAATCAAAGATGATGTTGAATTGGTGATGGTGAGTTTAGGAAAGTGCGATTCAATTTAACATATGCTTATCTTTTCGAAATTTTTTATATCGTACTCTCAAGAGCTAGACATAAAATGTGTGAGCCAAAATGCTGTCGTGTTAACACTTTTGAATTTTGGCATGCTGTTGACCGGTTATTTTTAATTGGGAGAGGTCAATTTAGTGTTTTCTTTGTACTCCAATTTAATTAAGCCTACTTGCGCTTTTTATTTTTGGTATCTTTTATATATCATGATACATTTATCTTTTTTCATTTATTTTAGGACGTTGATCGAGAATTCCTTCTTCGAATGTCATACATGGAAATCTATAATGAGGAGATAGATGATTTATTGGTTCCCGAACATATTGCAGATTCATGAGAATCTAGAGGTTTTTTCCCCTTCTTACGATTATTGATTCTATTATATATGGTATTGAGTTTGTTTTGTCGTATTTATATCATTCCTTTTTGGGTTTAAACTAACAGCGTGGAATATATGTTGCTGGGTTGCGTGAAGAAATTGTTGCCTCTCCTGAGCAAGTCCTTGACCTCATGGAATTTGGAGAATGTAATGTAAATTGTGCAGTTTCCATAAAAACAATATTTTACAACCCCACCCCACAAAAAAAGCATTCACACCTGATGTTCCTTGCTTGGAATTCAGCTCATAGACATATTGGAGAGACAAATATGAATTGATACAGTAGTAGGTCGCATACCATTTTTCGGATGGTAAGCAATATATTCTTTCTGTTTTGTCTTTTTCCTCTGGACATAACGGCTTATATTTGTTCCTCTGCTGTTATATCTTAGGCTGAATAGATAATTGAAAGTCGTGATAGAAGTGAAGGTGAAGAAAATGGCAATTGTTGTGATGCTGTCCGTGTGTCGGTGTTGGTACTTGGTATGTCTCTCTCCTTTTCTCTTTTTATGCATTTTTGGTCTGCTTGTCTATCTTTCTTCCATTTAGAAAATGAATCTAGTTGGACAATATTTCATATTCTTGATGATTATTTTCTTTGATTCTAGAATTTAGTGGATCTTGCTGGTTCAGAGCGTGCTGCAAAAACTGGAGCTGAAGGTGTGCGTCTCAAAGAGGGTTCCCACATAAACAAAAGCTTAATGACTTTGGGAACTGTGATTAAAAAATTGAGTGAAGGTGCTGAGAGCCAAGGGTAAGTCTGATTTATTATCAAGCTGTTCACATTTCCTGTAGAAGATGAAAAAATATAATATTTATTGCAGTGGTCATGTTCCTTACCGAGATAGCAAACTTACACGAATTCTACAGCCTGCACTTGGTGGAAATGCTAATACAGCTATGATATGTAATATAACTCTCGCTCAGGCAAGAAGCCTCTCCTTAGCACAATTTTATCTAAGATTTCTTTTTTTAAATGGTCCATGTGAATGTGAAAATATAACCATTTTTAGAATACTTTGTACTGAATACGTCTAGACATTGAAGCTTTCTATTATCATTGCTCACGTAAGATTGATTTCTTTTCTGATGCATTGTTGATTCTTTTCTATCTGTTGCCTCATGTCCGACTTGAAACTTTTCCCCTCTTGTATAATTTTATCTAGTTAAGAAAACTTTATTTTGTGGCAGATACATGCAGATGAGACTAAAAGCAGTCTCCAATTTGCTAGCAGGGCATTACGTGTTACAAACTGCGCTCAAGTCAATGAGGTTTGTTCTTATACATTTTCCATGTTTTTTCTTCCATTCACATTTTCACCTCCAGGCAGTGGTTTCAATTATTGATGCAAAGGTGTGCTATATGTCTAATGTTGTTCGGTTCTGCCTTTCTTCTTCTATATGGTTTACAATTACTTTACACTGGTGATTTTTATTCTTTGAGTGGAACTTAGTCTTCTCCTTTTCCATCAGATTTTGACAGATGCTGCACTGTTGAAGCGTCAAAAGAAAGAGATTGAAGAGCTGCGCGCCAAATTGCAGGTTGACATAATTGGCTCCGTTTGGATAGCCCGTTGGGAAAACGGACACAGATTCCGAGGTAGTTTATGTGAGAAGAAAAGTGTCTCGGTAAGCGCACCCGTTGGTAAAAATGGGTAAACAAACGGAGCCATTGTCTACGGAGTTTTCTGTCTTGCCCATATGGATGAATGGAAAAGTTTGTTTTAGTACGTGTTAGCTATTAATCAATATTCTGGGTGTTCATCAGGGTTCTCATTCTGAGCATTTTGAAGCTGGGATTCTGAACATTCGAAATACATTATTACAGGTACAAAAATTTCTTTGATCAATCTTTACAGAAGGTTTTTTTTGTGTACCGTAATGTAAAAATTTTTTTTTTGGGCTAATCTGAACTGGAAAGGGAAATTATTTGCTTTGGAATTGGAAGAGGAGAAGAAAGCTCAAGCTGAATGGAAAAAGAGAGTAAGGGAGCAGGCCAGGAAAATTGAAAATTTGAGTTCGATGGTTTTGTTTTCAAACAGGGATGTTCTCCTCCTTCTCTTGCCCTTTCAATAGAGATTAAGTTTTATAAAATGCTTTGTGCAGGAGAAGAGACTGGAGACCTGGTGTCCTGGCAAGCTTTCAAGGGAAAATCTAAATGTTGTAACG
Organism: Vachellia pachyceras; assembly: GCA_025593235.1. NCBI lineage: Eukaryota > Viridiplantae > Streptophyta > Magnoliopsida > Fabales > Fabaceae > Vachellia > Vachellia pachyceras. The sequence continues at coordinate 35,132 of JANTPZ010000349.1, read as the reverse complement.
TTTTCTTCTTGCTAATATTACATCCGATCAATTTCTCTTGTCTACTTATGTTGAATTGTGAATTGTTGCTAGTGTTTGTTTTCGTTTGAATGGTTTGTGTTGTTGCAAGTTACAGAATGTTTCCGGTATTTAAATGCAAATACTTACTCTTGGATGGTGCAGTGCGACTTTTTTTGAGTATGTACTAGTCTTATCTTTTGGGTTCAATATTTGCGCATAACTCATCTCTTTTCTGCATTTTAGGCATACCCTAGCATCCAGTCAAAGGCCTCTGCTGGAAAATTGTTGTAGCCCAACAACCACAGTTACTCTGCTCAGGAAGAATAAATGATTTTGATAGCTAAAGAAGAGGAATACTGGAGTATGATATCAATGACAGCAAAAGATCAATGTTACAGAGGACTTCTCTGGACAGGTAGACTTGCAACAATATGACTCAACGAACTAAGGACCACACTCTTGATCCCCCTCTGGTGTTCGAGAGACCAGGACTCTCCTCCCTTGCAAAAGACACTCCAAAAAGACATCCTCTAATACAGTCACATCCCCTAATAAATAAGTAAAAGGGTCGAAAGGTCAAAAAGGCTTCTGCTGTCATGAGTCTGTTTCCTTGGGCCTTCTGACAACCTTAAATTGCTTTATTTTGTCCCTCTGACATTCCTTTTTATAAGTCTGGTATGTTGTGGCTACAACAAAATAGTCATTATAGCAAACAATGTCATAACCTGATAGGAACTCTCTCCTTACGCCAATGCCTATATTTGATAATGATGTCATTATAAACTTCAAGACAGCTGCTGCACATGTTTGCTAATAATGTCATTATAGATGGATATGCTTTCCTTTTTTTTTTTTCATTTCATAAAGTTTCCTTAGGGATGGAATTAATTTGATGAATATTGGCCATTTTTCAAAGAAGACACATAGGACAATTGAATTATTCTTCGTTAATTTAATATTGACATTCTTTAGGAAGAGTACAAGAAGCTGGAAGTTCTTGCATTTGAATCAGAAACAAGAATCCCTTCTTTGGAACAACTGCTGTCAGCTGCATTGAAGGAGAAAGAAGATCTAATATCTATAAATGAAGGTTTGGCTTCAGAACTGGAAAACTTGACTGATGGGCTGAACGCATCAAACTCTGAATTATATAATTTGAACGAATAGATTTCTGCTCTTGCAAGTTTTTCTTCATATTTCAGCTCAGGTTTCTTGTTCAGCTCTTTGATCTAAGATTACACGTAAAATTGCTAACAAATTTTAATATTTTAAAATTAAATCTGGCATCCTATTCTTCTCTATTCAGAGACAATTGCTTGAAGAATCTAATTCTCATGATGAAGAATTGGAAAAATCTATCAAGGTGTTGGTTGAAGAGAAGGAAGAGTTGGCAATGGTATGCAAGTGCTATTCTCTCTATATTGTGATTTATTTTTTTCTTGGTAGCTTTCTTTATATCAAGGTAAAGTTGCTCGATTTTTATTTCCGTGATCTTGCAGCAACTCACAGATTCCCTTTTGGAAATGGAGGAGGAAAAGGCAATATGGTCTGCAAAGGAGAAAGCTGGAGTTCAGGCTATAGAAGGAAAGGCGAGGTTAAACAATGCGCAGACTATGTCATTATCAAAAGAACTGTTAGATGTAAGATTCAATTTCCTTCCATTTAAAATGCTTTGTTTTTTTTCTCTCTCAATCTTAAATACTCCATCCGTGCCTTGATGTCATTGATGTCCTTTAAGCTCGTGTATGCTTTTAAGATATTGCATGTCTCTTGAACTTCCGCAACTCTTTATCTCGTTATATTATGCCGTTTTGATATTGTTATTGGTACTTTATTCCTGTTAAAACCCGAATATACAATTGCCATTAAAGTTCAAGTTTTAACAATGCTGGTTCTAGAGTTATCCATTCGCTTTTGATGCAAGTCCCGCTAATTTTTCATGGGTTTTGTTTTCAATTTTTGTGGATAAACTGCATTTGTAATTCATATACTTCTGTCTGCCTGAATCGATTAACTTTGTTTATAAATTTCAGGTAAAGAATGAATTAGAATCTTATAGAGAATAGGTCCTCAAGGAAAGATTGATTTCAAAAGAGAGTCCATATTTCAACGAAAAATCTAGGTTTGTTTTTCTTGTTCTCTTATTTCATTTCCCTCTTTTCCTATGTTTTAATTTTTTTCCTAAAATATTATTGTCCTATTTTACCATATGCTTTGTGGAATTTGGTTTTAGTACTTCAACTTCATTTTTCTGTCCAATGCTTGCCCTACGCTCAGTTCTTCTTTTGCATAATTCTTTTAGGGCCGTGGTAGCCCATCTGATTACTTTATCCTATGGTGGCATGACTTGCTTTTACTACACTTCATAACAAGGATAGTCTCATCCGTATTCATTCGTATATTTTAAAAATACGAGTGTGGTAGTTTCCTAGGCAATATGAAAAGTGATATGAAGGTTTGACTGCTTTCTATTGATGCATGCACGCAGTTTCACTCACACAGACATGGAGAAATAATTTTTTAATTCTTTTTATTTTTTTTACTAGATGCTTGCTTGAAGCTTGGGTCGGTAGTGGGTATAATGCCAAGAGAGTTGCTTTACAGCTCATTGATTCCATGCTAATTAGCTAAAATTGCTGTATTCATATTTTTAGTTACCTGTTTGGAAAATTTTCTAAATCACTTTCACACAAATCGAGTTAAAAATCCTTTCACGTGCTTATCTAAAACTCCGTAAAATCACAAAAAAAAAAAGGCTAATCCAAACACTTAGTTTGGTTTTAATGCAGCTGCATTCATTTGGCATTTTTCTTCTCATTTAAATTTCACTTGTGGCGCCTTAACTTTGACTGCTGATGTAGTATTTTTTTTTCGTCCCCTCCAAATCGGAAGTGCTTAAGTACTGCTTCCAGCCTCCTCACTCCTGGTTGTTCAACCGTTTTAATGGTGCCCTGCCGTTTATAATTGTCTTAAGTGAATAGTCTTCTATTTTATTTGTCGTTAAATACAGCAAGAATTGTTTGGAGGTTGAGCAACCAAAGAACCGTGATGATACAACGGATAATGACAAGTGCAACGAACTCCAAGAAGCAAGGAAGTTCAGCTGTTAATTTCTTGCGTTGATATTTTAACAACATACTCCGCATTTATTTCGATCTTGTAATCCCTTTTAGGTGTCAAAATCGTCTATTGGGAATGTGTCCTTGGGGCATGACATTACCGACGAAGAGAGAGCAAATATGCTTCAGAAGACAAATGTACGAGAAGACGGCAATCTATCAACTCTAGGAGAGTTGAGAACTTCAACAGAACACTCGAACGAGTTTCAGGTTTCTTCTCCGTTGCCTATATGCGTAGAAATGATCAAAATATAAATCGGAAAGAAGGTTTCTGATACCATGATGCTTCCTTGACAGAATCTCAGAGAACAAATCAGTGTCGTTACAAAAGAAAGGGACAATATTATGATCGAATTGGAAGAGCACAATGTAACTGAAGTGGAACATCAACGAAAACATTGCTACGATGAGGTCGGGTAAAAGCTATATATTTGGTTGATATTTAGTCTCTCTTTTAAATCTCTTGAGCGAGCGTGAGGAGCTTTTGGTTTTCAGCTGTCGCAAGCACAAGTCCAAGTAGAGGAGCTAAGTAGGAAAATTTCCAGCATGGAAACCAAAATGCATGGGGTAGGTATTATTGTCCATTTTGAGTTGATATGAGCTGAGCGTTGGAGACCTTGACTCGTGTTATTGGTATTAATATGAACAGGATGGAGTAAGAAATAACAAGGAAATGACAAAGCTTAGAATGAGGCTTCGGGGAACTCAAGTGAAGCTAGATGCTTTCCTTGGAAGATATAAGGAAGCGATCGATGAATCTGACATAATGAATAGAAGGTATGAGGAGGGTGCTGGAAAACTAAAGAATCAGTTGGCTTCCAAAGCCATGAAGTTCTGGCCCTCAAGAAAGAGCTGTCTGCCGCCAGAGCGCCACATCAAGTGCCTTCATAATTATTGATTCTGTACAGTCTAGTCGTGCATTGTTTATATATGTAATAGTAATAGGACATGTTGGTCCTGAGTAGGGCACTCCATTTTTTGGGTTAGCTTCATTGGTTATATACTATAATATATTGCTGGGTAGTATCATGCCAAAAATCTAGTTTCCGAAAATGTGTAAAGATGGCCAGTTCCGGAGAAGATTAAAGCTTTTATGTGGATTTTTGCCCATGGGAAAATTCATACATCGCAGCTGCGTGCCAGACGAGGCCTTGGGGAGTCTGCAAATTGTCCTTTTGGTTGTAATCAAGAGGAAACTACCATGCACTTGCTCCGTGACTGTACGAATGAGCGGGATCGATGGCTCTCTTTGGTGAATCCCTCCTTCTGTGAGGAATTTTTTGCCTTGCAAGGAGTGGATTGGCTAAAGTGGAACCTACATGAGCAGGCGGGCAAGGATTTCACCCAGAAGATCCGGTGGTGTACTCTGTTTGGTCATATCTGTTGGGATATTTGGGTGGATCATTGCAAGGAAGTGTTTGGCAAGAGAGAAAGTTGTGGTCCCACTATTGCTCAATCCCCTTTCTTTAGAATTTGCAGCGATCATTCTATTTTGTCAAATTGTAAATTCTATGCAGGTCTTTCCAGTGTGCAACAGGAGGATCAAACAAGAACGATTGACTTTTGTAAACTAGAGGTGGATGGATCTGTGCTTAGATCGGGCCGCAGCGGATGTGGTGGGGTGCTCAGTACAACTGATAATCGTTGGATTTTTGGATATAGCTGCAAACTTTCTATGGTCCCCCAGCCATTGCTGAACTAATAGCCATTATCCATGGATTGCAAATGTGCTGGGTTCACGAGCATAAGAATGTTGAAGTTATTACGGACTGCATTGAAGCTATTAATTTTGTGACTTGTGGGTGTAATGCTATGCACCCTTTCAAAGATATTGTTGATGAAGCTCGGATGTTATTAGCTAGGAATTGGAATATTGTTTTGCGGCATGTTTTGAGGGATAAGAATATTTTGGCTGACAGGTTAGTGAGAATGACTCATGACTTAGAAGGAAACTTTTGTTTTTATGAGCAACCACCATCTCATGTACTTCAGATGGTGATGAACGGGGTCCTGTTACCCTCATGATCGGGTGTACTATTTTGTTTTAAATAATGATCTTCCGTTTCTATTCAAAAAAAAATGTGTAGAGAAATTAGTGGCAAGGTGAAATGAAACCAACTGGGCTAAGCCTTTGCAAAAATGGATTGCATGCAAACTCCACCTGCCCTTCACGGGTGGATCTTGACGAGTGAGGGTAATTTCTTGTAATTTATGATGCTTGTTTTGCAACGAATTCTGGTACTTGTTAAAAAAAAATTCCATGCAGGCCGTACTCATCACTTCTTTGGACTAGGCAAATTAAGGTAGATGTTTCCATATTTAATTTATGTTTTTTTAAAAAATAAGCCTGTGTAAAATAAATAAATTCATGCAGCTCGGTGTTCATTCATTTGGACAATTAAAAAATTATTATTGATAGCTAAGGGCCTTAAAATTTTCAAATTTTGAAAAGGGATTAGATTATGTTTCTTGGCTAAAACTAAAAATTAACAGTCTGACAAGTAATTTTTTTTTTTCAACACACCTTAAAAGCATTGCCTACTTAACATCCTTTCAATAGATTGGACAGTGCAGAGTTTTCGTCTCTTTTTTTATAGGTATAAATGTTCTTTTTAATGAAGGCAATTTTGTTTGAGTACTATTGAGTATTACATGTGAGCGCCTATCTAATGTAGAATTTTGTTTGTTCAAGTTTTCAATTCAATCACTTCTCATGAAAAAAAAAAAATTGCCCAGGAAGTAAGGAAACATGGTGAATGTGCGTAACGAACCTGCTGGTTATAAACTTGGAAAAATCGAAGGAAAGCATGCAAATTAAATCTCAAAACTGGCGTAAATTGAGGAAAATCATGTAATAAGTAACGTAAAGCAGAAAGATGATGACCAGATCTTAATTCTATACACGATTTTGTAAGGAAAAAAGGCAATTCAAAGAAGACCCTATATCTATATACAAGGAAAATGACCTCGGAGTAAGAATTAAGGGGGTTATAAACAAATTAACGACAAGATATATGAGTGACCTGAATTGACTAAAGATCATTCGGTAAATAATGAGGAAGAATCAATGCTTACATGCATGCACACTGACTAAAAAGCATATGTGTAAACGGTCCTCTTTTGTTTCCTTCTTTTCATGCACTCCTTTGGGTAATTAAGAAAAGTTCATTTAAATTATGTGGTCAACATTTGAGATTGTAAAGAGAAGCTTCTCCATTTGCAATGATTGCTCATTTGGTTGTTTGAAATTCCGCCTTTCATCTTTTATTTGTTTAATGCTTAATTTTATTTTTAATCTTCTCTCTCTCTCTCTATCTTTTGAGGGTGGAAAACGCATACTCTACAACGCATAGATGACTTTAAGGATTCGGTGGAAATACAATTGTACCACAGAATTCACAACACTGCATCACATTCATGTAAGCACATGAGATATTAACAAAGGCCAATTTTATTAATACATTTTCGATTCTTAATATAAGAGTTGGTTAGCTTTTTTAAAAAAGATTAAAGAGATTAAATATATTATACAAAATATTTATAATTATTATTTTTTTAAGTTAATTTATTTAATTTGTAAACTAATATATAATTTAATAATATATGTAAATAAATATTTTTAAATAATATGTGGGAAGTAAAAGGATAAGGGTGGGGTTGGTTTTTCGGGCAACCCAAGCCCATGCAGTGTCCCCAAGCGAAGCACAAATGCGTTAGATTCATAATCAGACCCCACCATGCACATCTCTCTCTCTCTCTCACACAAACACAAGATTTTTTCTTGTTGAGTAAATCATCAAGGCCTTGCATTACCTTTTTAATTATCTTGATAAGCTTCAAATTATGTTATTTTATTCTTAAAAGAAAGTTTGGATGATGACAATGTTCCAAGACTTTAAGCGTTTGGTTGTGACTTGTTGTAAGAACGGGCAACGTCACTTTAATTAAAGGTCAAAAACGATTGGGAAAGGGAACATATCCATCCATATAGTTTTTTTCCCTACTTCAATGCAGCAAACACATCCACTGCTATAAACTATCCATTAATTAGTTATGTACATGCCCTTTATTTAATTTTACTTCATTAATCTATATTTACTGGTCCTACTTAATTATATCATGAATGGACACGGGGGTCACTCCCTCCTTGGTTCAATTCCACAATGATTTTCGTTCTTTCTTCAATGTTTTCTTTTTAAATTCCATCTTTCCCATTTACATTGTTTATGGTTGTCTCTGTGTGTGTGTGTGTGTGTTGACTCGCTGACGTAGAACACAGAAGGGAAAGGGGAAGAGAAAGGAGAGAAGAGAGGGACAACAAAGAGAGGAGAGGAGACAACGAGAGAGCATAGAAGAGAAAGTAATAAATGAGTGCCCACTTACACTGAATCATATTGCAATATGCTATGTGACTGCAACTTCGAAGTCAAGGCTTTGGTTTGTCTGCTTTATATTTTAAGTTCTGAAATTGGTAGCCTCCATCAACTAACATGCCTCCATCTCATTATAAAGCATAATTGTTATTCTTACAAGTCCAACTGCTTCATTGATTCTTCCTCAATCAATTAATTGGCCCTTTTCTTTTGTGGGGGTTAGGTACAATTGCTTTCTATGTTATAATTAATAAACAAAACCATTTTTATGTGGCTGCTTGCCATTTCATCCACCATGTCAACCATTATTCCTTAGGTTCGTGTATCTGATCTATTTTCCCTAGCTAGCTTAAGCAGCAACGTAACCTTGGTTTATTGATGGTTAATTATTTGCTCCCTCTCCGTTCCATTCTATAAGATACAAAGTTAGGTATGACATGCTTTCTGCTTTTATAAGAATCACTTAGGAATTGCCTCAACTTTTTTGTTGATTTCCCATTTTACCTCCATTCAATTACATATGTATATGATTGTATTTAATTATTACACATCTCTCTTTGCCACACATTCTCTTTCTTCCACGTAAATGAATGTATTTTTAGTGGATAAAGTTACATATTTAGTGTTTTGAACTAATTTTTATTGGCCTTGTTAGCATAAATGGTTCTTTGATGAGTACAAGAAGAAGACATGAAAAAGATGAAAAGAAAGTTGTACATGATGTTTACCTATTCCTATATTATAAGGTGCAAGTTAGGTTAGTCGGCGAATTTCCTGCAGAATGCAGTAGAAACCCTTAAGTATGGATTGCACTTCCAATATTTAAACCAAGACAATAAAAACTTTTACTGAGTGATAATTTGACTTTATCTATGTGTGCACTTAAGGGAAAGATACTGAATTTGATCTTATTGCGTGAAAAATTGTATGTCCAAATGGAAAGATGTGGAGGGTATTTATAGAGTATAGAAATATATCTTAAAGTGGTACATTTTAAAACAATGTCTCTTCAATTAAAAGTCACAATCATACCTCTTCATTAAAAAGTCAAAACCATAATGACTTTTCCATGAAGAGTTACATCTTTATGGTACGTAGGAATACATGACTTTATAATCATAACTCCTTACACAACCCTTCAAATAAACTCATTAATTTATAAAAACAAAAATTTTTAAAAACACATCTCTTCCTTTCAAAAATCACACTTATTCATTTTAAACATAATCCAACAATTTTAACTGATTTTTAAAATATGATGTGATTATTTGTTTCTTATAAAAGGTAACAGAGTGAGTGAGTACTAAACTAAAGGTTAGTTAAGTAAGTAAACCCACCCTTGATTAGCAGCCCTGTGGTTAATGCCTACTTTTGATGAGAAAGTTATAGATTATCATATATGATTAACGACAATATAAAAGGCACATGTACTCACGCTCCTAGTTATTCGCTTGTAGGACTAATTAATTATTCGCTTGCAAATTCAGTGGATAGATAACCTAATACCTCTCAAAAGATCAGACAAAAAGCCTCTTTATTATTATTATCATTATGATATTCAAGGATTCAATGAACTAAAAGCACTCCATTTTCATCAACTTTTTTTCCTAATTTTATCTAATTAGCATCTAACAACCTCCTTTAGACTAATCCCCACTCACTAATTTATGTCTCCATCTCTCTCTCTCTCTCTCTCTCTTTAAAATACCTTTTGATTTTCAAAAACAATACTGCATTAAATTTCACTCAAGCAAGCGATCTGAGTGGTTCAAATGGTAAGAATGCGTTTAGGATATTTTTAAAATGGTAATAATGAGATTAATTTACGTTAATAAACGTTAAACATTCGAGGTTTCACCTAAGTGGTTCCGAATTGAATCATCATGTGTTTAAAGCTCCCACCCCACGGCAAGAACTTCTTGCCGATGTTGTGAACCTCCAATGATATGATATATACATACTTTAAAAGTTTGTTTATAAAAGCTTATTTACTCCCTAAAAGTACGTTCAACAGTGTTTTTCCGTGAAATGAGATAATCTTGATAATCTCCTCTACATATTTACCTCAGCTTCCGTAAAAGTACTTCACTGCCACGTTCCTAAATGAAATTACCAAGTGGATAATTCTATGCTGAACCATGTCAATAACTTTGTGTGTGTTTGGGTGTGTGTGGGGTATTTAAATTGACATTCATGAAGGAATTACCAAGTGGAATCGATGAACAAAGAAAAGAGAAGGCCGCCAGACAAAGTGTATATGTGTATATATACATATATATTCACGTGGCACTTCTCCAAACCTTAAACACTATATATGTGGTGTTTTAATTTCTGGGTGTTTGAATTGGAGCGATGGAAGTGGGGACCAAATCGAAGCACACGCATATAGATGGATTAACTTGTTAATATATAAATGTATGAATCTCTCTGCCAAATATTTTTAGGCTGAAATTACAAGAATTGCGTGAATCACACAAACAACATCTATATATATATAGCTACCTACGGCTACATTTCAAAATGTCATCATATGTCCTTATCGTCTCAGGAAAAGTTGCTTAATTGTTAGTTATACATATTGAAAATTTCATTTTTATTCTTCCCGTTTATAATTATTTCAATACATCTGCTTCTTTATTAATATGTCAAGAGAAGCTAGCTGTTCCACAGGCTCCGTCAAGATCATCACATTAATATTTAAACAATCATCTACAGAATACACAGTCATTCTCTTCAAAAATTTCAAGATTTCAGTGGTTAACTAATTTCTGCGTATTCCACGTAGCTTTTTATTATATAAAAATTGTCTTTAGAAATTTTGGCTCATTCCACATTTTCCTAGCCACATACCAGCTGTTGACGTAAGGTATTATATCCAATTCTCAGATTCATTGAACAAGGCAACAAAGCCTTCATCTTCATATAAATATATTAAATCAATTTGGGTGTAACATCATATGATGCTTTTTTAATTAATCAATCGTCGTGACTTCCCAGCCATCATACTCTACAAAACAGTGTCTTATATGATGTTGGAATTCAGCAGAAAAATCCCCCGAAGTTATTGCTAGTTATATATAGTAGACCATTGGGATTTTATAATAACACTACTTTCTGTCTTTAATGGGTCCGTTTGGAAATATGGTAGAAAAGTGCTTTTATCATTTACGAGGTAAATGTGTGAAGAAGATTATCTCGTTTTACTGAAAAACATTGTTGAACGCACGTTTGATTTTTCCAAAGATGACCAATATAAGGGTTAGTTGACTTCTTGATAAATTAAGGAAGTTAACAAAATTAATTTAAAGTATTTATATTTATCATTTTTTTAAATTAATTTTTCTGACTTATAAATTGATATACAATCCAATAATACTCACAGATAATTATTTTTAAGTAATGTATTTAGTTTTTTTAATTTTTCAGAACTGATCGATGATGATGATAATAATAACAGGATCCCAGTTACATATATAATGAGATCTTAATTAAAAATATTTATTTTTTGTCATTTATTACCTTAGAACGGCACAAAGGTGTTATTTTCAGATGTCCAATCTCACCTTGGTTAATTCCTTGACAAGGAATGGATCGGGACAAGCATAATCAAATCTTTTTGAATATATATCACAATTACGGGATTTTTTTTATTTAATCCGAACCCATACTGATCAATATTCAATGAACTGTTAATTTACCTGAGTTGATCGCCCAGATGTATAATTAACCACAAAGCCAATCCATCTTGCATGGCAAAAGCAAGGTAAATGGAAGAAAGGAATAGTAGTTTTGTTTGGATTTCTACTTCGTCGAATGAAAATAATAAAAGAATAAAAAGGAAGTATGATCAAACAATATATAGTAACAGCCACACAGCATAAAAATGTATGGAATTTTTCAAAAATTCTAATAAAAATATTTTTTAAATCTCTAAATTTGCAACAACAAAAAATCTATAGTAAAACAATGTTATTTAATGCTTTAAAAGAAACATTATATTTGTTGAATTGAAAAGGATTTAATAAAAAACAGAATATTTGGATGGTCTTAAATAATTGTTTTTAAGGAAAAGATACATGAAATAATATTCAATTCCTCCGGTACTAATAATAATACAAGTTTCTATCTATAGTGTATACAAAGGTTTATATTTAGAACAAGGGGAGATCAGTGATAAAAATAAGTATCTAAAAGTAACTTGATGCCTCAACCCCAAGAATACTGTCCCATGATAAATTAGTGGGAGTTGAAGGAAATTCAGATTGCACTGCTTCCAAACCAGATGCAACAGTCATGGAATATGCTTTTCCTTTTCCTTTTCCATTTCCATTCCACACATGGAGCGATCTGCCACGTATAGCAATGAACCAAACAGGGTATATATACTTGCCGCATGGAAAAAGTAAAATACAAGTGTGAGTGGGTGGCGTTGCTTATAAGGGAAAACAAAGAAAATAAAGAAAACATGAAAGCCCAAGTGACAGGAGATGTAGGGAAGTGAAAGTGCCTATTAACATTTAAGGAGGAACATAGTGGAAATCATGAATACCATACTGATATGGTGATAAATTACAAAAAGAGAAAAAAGAAAATTAATCAAAAGAAAGGACTAAGATTGAGGGTGAAGAAGTAGGAGAAGAAGGTGCTGCTCATATGCATAAGACCCTACGCTGTACACAAATCGATGAATGATTATGTTCACATAATAAAGCCAGCTAACGGTAACGGTAACTGCACTGGCAGAAGTTGGTTTTAATGAAGTGGCTTTGAAGTGTTAAATATTAATTAGTTTCTAATCTAAATCCATGTCAATGCAGAAAACGTCTTTAAAAGAGTGATCTCCAATTAGATCGAACGACAATGCTCGGAACAAACACAACTTAACACACACACACTCACACACACATAAACAGCAAGTGTAGATTTTTTATGGAAGATACATCTCCGTTGGCTGAACATAGACATTAGTGTCTTGGTCTATGACTTACACTATGACCCCACCACCCTTTCTTCTTATACTCCAATCTCTCTCTCTCTCTCTAAACTCTTCTAAAACATCATTGTTCATTCACTGAAAGAAGCTGATATATATATATTGATATTGAAGAAGGTGGGGGCAGATTCCAAGGTTGTAGGCGAGGTTGGAGATCAGAGGTGCATGTTAAGGTACTCAGTCATGGTTTTGGGTTTTCTGACTCTCTCAATTCTGTTGCTGCCTCTGGTGTTGCCTCCTCTTCCTCCTCCTCCTTTACTTCTCCTCTTTCTACCTCTTCTCATCCTTTTCCTTCTCTTCCTCCTCGCTTTCTCTCCTTCTCATCTTCCCAACATGCCCCTTGTTTCTCCTGCCTGACACACATATTTATCATCTACATTGCCACCCCTCCATCCGCATAGATAAGTAATTATCACTTGTCTGCTATTATGTGTGTGTGTGTGATCCTAGTGTTTTTGGTTTAAACCTATATGTATACATGTCTTTTTTTGGTTTAAAGCTATATGTATATATGTCTGTATGATGTAGATCTGCCATTGTGTAGAATATATCTGAGATGAAGAGGAGTTTTATTTTGTTTTGGTTAATGCTCCGTGCTGTGCGCGCGTTTGTTTTTCCATTAAATAATCTAATTAATAGCTATGCGTACGACCGGTAATATATATTGAAAAGGAAAGGATTGATTCTGATTTTTCTGATGAAATGGGTTGAGTTCATTAACGTTAAGCAGAAGATCTTGCCCAGACGCGAAGAAGAGGGTAATTGAAACCCAGATTGGGAATAATGCAGGATATAAATTCAGATCATCATGCCTTTTGGGGCTTCTTCTTCATAGGCGTTCTTATAGTCGAAGTTCGAGTACGTTTGAGTCAGACATGTGTGTGGATTTATGTTCTAATGATTTCTTTATTCGATCGCTAAGATGAACAAAACCAGATAATATAATAACTGATGCTGTGGAAGAAATTACCGGAGAGGGAGGAGGTCAAGAGATATTATTAGCCACAATGTATGCTGCCGTGGAACAGTCGTAAAAAGAGGCATAGAGTTCAAACGTTGCTGTTCAAAATGGAAACAATGTGTTGGGGGACTTGGTCAGATCCCATGTAGATGTCTTCTTTATGTATTTCTTACGTGTTGACTCAGTCCTCAAACACACAATAATGTCAAAATGAAATGGTATAGATTGTCTCCATAAATGACTGTTGACTGAGATGACTATGAAGAAGACACGTTGGTAATTGGTGGACGAGAATTTTAGAGCGAGAAATTAAAAGAGAACAAGTGGTTGGGAAAGTAGGATATAAAACAATTGCAAAAAAGTGGGAAAAGAGATGTTTAAGTATGGTTGTGGGGGGAAGGAATCTTTATTGGTTTCGATGTACTTGTCTCGCACCTTACTCACAAGAGGAACCAGGTGAAAACTTCATTCCCCAAAAGTGACTGTACCTTCACACTGTAAAAAAGATGATAGTAAGTACATACGTAGGTAGCATATCAGATAAAATGATAATAATGGAGACGACTTTGCATTATGCTTTCTTTTCTTGAAGGGGTCCAATAAACACACACACACTTCCACTTTTTCATCTATCGCCAACTCCAGATGTACTTATAAATCATACAAACATAACCCCGGCCTGTTTGATGTTTCTAGATTAGGTTTCATTAATTTTGATGAAGTATTTACTAGTTGGATTTACGAAAAGATTGAGAGTATATGCAGCTGATTGCAGCCAAGTTATTGATATACGAGCAAGATTAGCTATTAAATTCATTATCAACATCATGGATATGGGACCTCGTTTGTTAGTAGGGTAAATTTATTTCACATATGATCTTAAACAGTACAACATGATGTTGTTAGTTGATGAGTCTTTGCATGTGACAGTTATATGTTCAAGTATTGCTTATAAATATATAACCTAAACTATTAAGCTGTATGGAGTCATGAATTGAGGCAAAGTTATCCTATATGATGACTTTTCATTCAGAGATTTGCCAAGCTGTTTTACCACTCACATTGCTGTGTGTGTGTGTGATTTAAATAAGGTACATAATGGCAGTTATGATTTAATAATGCACAAGACATGCATGGCATATTGAAATGCGCTGTTATGTACAGTTTGCTATATATGGATATATAGGAATTGGAGTGTTGCCAACTACAATATGTATGTGCTTTGCTATAATTTGCTATAAAGTGCTTGTTTGACGGAGCGATTATAAAAGTCAAACACATGTTTAAAAGTATTTTTCCGCAAAATAAGATAATCATCTTCACATTTACCTTGATTTGCGTAAAAATACTTCTTTACCTATTTTCCAAACTCGCACAATATAATGTTTCTATCTATCACACCGCCCCGTGATCCTGTGCCAGTAATTATTCTGCTCTACTTATTCAATTCGACCATGATACAAAATCACACACGCACGTACTTAATGTTGCTATGGAAGTTACAAATTAAATGTCGCTGATGTATATGAATTAACTGGATAAACATAAATTTGATCAAATCATTGATCATGCATACACGATCGGTTAACCTTTTAAGGGAAATTAAAAAAGCTATTGTAACATACTTTGTAAAATAACCATGTATATTACTATATTATATATCAGTTTATAAATAAGGTAAATTAATTTAGAGAAAAATAATAAATATCTAATTCAACCTGTTTAAAAAATTAGTTGGTCTTAAGGACAACGATAGTATCATAATAATTTTTTTGCCAGTAGCAGTATCATATAATATTACTAGTTGTGAATATATATATATGATGCCTCCAAAGGCGGAGAAATTAGGAATGATAATATTTGTCTGTGTAATATGTGAAACTGAAAAAAAAAAACACAAGCAGGCATAGTACCGAGGCATGATAGCTTATTTGACATTTCATTCAGAAAAATTAAAAATCTATTTAACAATATTTTTCTGTAAAACGAAATATTCTTCTTTATATATTTACATTAATTTAAATAAAAGTATTTCTCCGCCTTACTTTGAAACGACTGAAAGTTGTCTGTGTCAAGTGAGCCACTTGGCTTTTGTTTTTTTGACCATGAAAGGAAAGGAAAGGAGACATCAAAGGACGCCTACCCTACATCCTACCCTCCACCCCTCCCAAAATACCAAAGAAAAAATCCATTTAATTAACGACTTCTCCATAGGTGTCTCTCAGTGTGTACATTGTTTAATGTGAAAGTTAATTTTTCAAGATTTATAAAATAAATATGAGAATTCAATTTTATCTTAATTTAGATAAATGTGTTTTTATAATATTATCTCAAAGTAGGAGTTAGTAAAGGTGTTTGTTTTAATCCATAGGCTAGTTAATTTTATCACTAAAATTATAATCTTTTTCTCTAAATCATTGCCTATTTCATCCAATATGGTTTATAATGAAAGTGATTAAAAGGGTATTTAGGGAACCGAGGCACGTTTTTTCAACTTAAACTGATATTTTGTTATAAGAATACCTGTAGATTGATTTTTCAACTCTTGGATATAGGATGTAAAGAGTTTTCGATTCTGCAGCCCAAATGAAAGGGAGACAATTATTTTTAGAGCTTCAGATGGACCACGCGTGTAAATGTGGCATTTTGATCATTTTGGTTTATCAGATATTACGAGATCATCCACCAATATATCCCCAAAGTGGTTCCATTTTTTCTCTTGACTGTATCATCGGTTAATAATAATCATCACACCATACACACAGGTGTGGTTGTGTATATGTGTGGCAAAATGATTGGGCCCATGTCTAATTTAGGGTTCAGATTGTGCAGTGTGATGAGGTTACTGTTATTTTTCAATGCCTTTATTTCCTGATGCGGATCATGGGAGGCATCAGAGAGCGCGCTTGCTGATACTATAACTGTACATGTATCTCTGCCTCACCTTTCATTATATTCATTGGACCCTTTTTCCATTTGAATGATAGATGCATTCAATCACTCGCTCATCTAACACCAACGTACACCCACTTCTACTTATTGCATATCAACTATAACTTAGATACGTAAATTTATTCCGAAAGTTTCTACTAATAATGAACAATATTATCTTAGAAGTTTCAAAATGAAATAATGTTACCCCTTATTGTTAAAAATGTTAACAATCAACATTAGATTTTTAACATAATGGAGTAACATTATTCTATTCTAAAACTTTTAGGGGCAGCGTTGTTGCTGACGAAAATTTTAGGGGAGCATTATTATTGCTGAGCAAAACTTTCAGGATGGATTTGAAACTTAATCCATCAACAATATGTAACTATGTTTGCATACCAGTATGTTCCTTATTATAAATTCACTTATAAAAGAATGTTCCTAAACATAAGTTTATTTGAAAGCTATTAGAAGTATGTATTTCAATTTCACCCTTGTATAGCTTTTGTCAGAGAGAGATAGAGAAAGTGGTGATAATGATGTGTAAATATGGAGAACAGAAATCTTGAAAACTGTATCAATCTAAGGCATATGGAATGAATTAACCATAATAAAAACGTGAGGATTAGTTAAGTTTGAGTTATAGTAGATATGAGAGTGATATGTATTAAGATTGAGTTAATTAAGATATAGTTCTTATTTGGATTCACCGTGGAACATACTTTTTCAACGTTATTTACGGGCTATAAAATAGTATATTCAATAAGTCTTATTTCGATTTACATACACCTACTTTTACACTACAATGCCTGTACAAAGAGGGCCCTTGTACAAAGAGGGATTATATCATTATATACAGCATAGTAGCCTTCTTTTTTTAAATTTTTTTTTGCTTGTTTTCCTTTTATGTATCTGATCACTGGAAAGCCGTAAATGTTCTCACACATATACACGCACAAAATGATAATATTGTAGAATATTATATTATATTTGTAAATGGAAGCATTGTTTACTTCTTGCTGACTGCACGCAGAGGTAGGTGCATGAATATATATATATATATAATCACGAGGAGTGTTATATATATATATATATATTAAAAGGGCCAGTCTCGTGGTTCTAGGTGCATGAATCCACCCCTCTTCCAAAACCATTCCCAAAATATGTATGAATATTCCAACAACTTGACCAGCAGCTTGAGGCTGTTCTTCGATAAGAACAAGACATGTATACCTAGTACGTACTAGACTTTACCTCTTGTGGAATATATATATATATATTCATACGTGTGGGCACATACACAGCCACCCTGTCTGTGTGTGTATGAACCAGTTGTATTAAAATATTCAGAAGGCAGTGTCTCTGGGTGGTGTACTTCATCATCCTCCCTTCCATGCATCTTTCTCACTTCTTGCTGGCAATTCAATGATTAAATAAATATTGAATTTGTTCAAAACTTGCTTCACTGATCTCTCTTCTTAACTGCAATTTGTACTTTATAAATCAATGTCTATATATTCATTATCTCTTGCTTCCTTTCTTGGTGAAAAACAAATTATCAAAAGATGAATATTCTCATAGTAGTTCATAGATTGTTGGGCAAAAGCTCTACGTCTGTCCCTTAACCTTAATTATATTGTTGTGCCCTTGAAGGACACAAAAAATTATTATTTCGTATCACTATTTTTAGAAATCATCACAAAGTTTAATGTTCTGTCTTCGTTTTAATTTTTCTCTCAAAAAGCTATTATAGAATGATATCAGACCGCCTTAATGACTAAACAATCAAATTATATATATTAACAAAATTGAAGCAGCGGATTAGTAAAGGAAATGCCCGTATCCTTCTTACATCAAATGGGATTTTATTTATCGTTAGTTTTACTTATATTGTACAGCTGGAAATAATTCGTTGCTGATATTATTTATCATATATACAATATCGCTAAATATAATTATATATAAAATGCATTTAATTATGTTTATATTCACTCCTTTTAGCATATCTCTATTTTTACAATGAATTGTTTAGTATGTGATACTATTTAATAACAATCCAGATTTGGGTTGAATGATCAAGCCTAATTTAGGAGGTTTTTCTTTCTTTCTTTCTTTTTTTCACAGTCTCAAGGCATTTAAATTATTTATGGCCCGTTTGGTATGGTGGAAATGGGAGGATGGAATTGAAATTCAATTCCATGATGTAGTTATGTTTGGTATGATGGAATTACAATTCTATATGGAATTCAATTCCACCAAAACCCATGGAATTTAATTTCATACCCAAGCCCATAAAATTCATTTAAGTTCCATGGAACCCAAATTTTTTGGATCAAAATATCCTCCCTTGTGTAAAATAGTATTTTTTGCTACTTTAAAAAAATCAACATTTCTAAAAAAATGACATGGATTCCATATTCATTTCCATATATAGTATACCAAATGTAATTTTAATGGCTCGTTTGGTACGCTAGAATTGATTTTGATGGAAATGGAGATGGAGATGGAGATGGAAATGAGGATGGAGATGGAGATAGAAATGGATATAAATATAGAAAAAAAATGAGGGGTCAAAAAATCAATTCCATGGGTTACATCATGGAATTCATTTTTACCCATTTTGAATTCCATTTTCATTTCCAATTCCACCCAAATTCCATCGTACCAACAAACAAAGGAAATGAATTCCATTTCCAATTCCACATTCCAATTCCATCATACCAAACATAGCATAAAGCATATTTTATATCCATTTCCACTTCCATCTCTATCAAAATCGATTCCATCTGGGCATTAAGTAATGTTGAATCCTTACTACTCAACTTGCTTCCAGCTAGAGCTACGGCCATTTGATAATTAATAAAACAAGAATGCTTAAAGAATGTAGTTAACATGCATGTGTACGGCTTTTTAAAAAATCATGCTGATAGATTTGGTAAGCAGATTGTTTTATCGAATAGTACTGTGTGACAATAATTAATTAATTAAACCTTAGCAGGTTTTGATTTAGATCACATGGAAGTGTCTTCAATATCCAATCCAGGAGGCCGCTTTTAATCCCACCAGGCCACCATATATAGCCGTAACGTCATTAATTACAACATACAATTAAAAACATATTATTTTTATGCTTTGGATCGAATCTTTTCATGGCATGGTTGATACTCGATTCAATTAATATATTTATAAAATAATATCTTTAATTTTAAAGCTTGACCATGAAGTCCACAACTAGTCTCTACTAAAATCTTGTAAAGTTTGGACCAATCTGGCTTCACTTTTATGGGGCCACTCGGATTTTGATTAATTGATTAAGAAATATTCTTAATTTAGTGATCAAAGAATTTGGAGACAAGTAGTGAACAAGTGAAGCTATAGCTATATAGAGCAACTTGCTATAAGATTCCTGCCACAGGGTTTTCAATGACACTTGGTTTATTTTCCAATGAGATTATGATGAACTTGGTGCTTTTGTCTTTTAATTAATTATGTATTTTAAATATAATAATAAAAAATTAAATAGCTGCGGTTTATCAGTACATAGCAGATGCTACTGATTGCTCTCTTTTGGGGTATAGTTATAAGACCAATCCTCAAGTTCTTCAGTATTGTTTCACAGAAATTGACAAAAAAATTTATAGTTAATTTCCAAAGGCTCTTCCAATGCTTATTTTAACAGTTTCTTTTTTCAATATTTTGAAATAGCTGTTAAAACTACTGCTAGAAGAAGTAGTAGAGGATTGGGGGGTCAACACCCTTCGAGATGAAAACTACTTTATAAATGGGAGGTTCTAAATTCAATCTCGCTTACAATCTCTAACTCTTGGTGTTCATCTCTTTAAAATAATAAAAAAAAAAAAAGAGGGTAGAGGAAGAGAAGTCTGATATAGAAGCCACAAGTTTTTCAAATTTTTCTCTGTATCACATATGTTATATATTTTTCACCTTCTATGCAAACTTTATACTAAACACACTTTAATTTCGGCACTCATCCTCATAAAATCTCAGATCCTGAGCTTGTTTGGGAACGCGGCGGAAAGGTACTTTTATGCAAGCCGATGTAAATATATAGAGGAGATTATCTCATTTTGCGGAAAAACACTGTTGAACGTGCTTTTGACCTTACTTGACTCTTTGCCAAACAAGTAACTCTTTAGAAAGGAGAAGAAGAAACAGCATTTCAGGCCAAAAAATAACAGATGGAGGGGGAAAAAGATACACAGATGATAGATCAATTTGCTGATAATTTGCCATACAAGGGAGGCAGGCACATGAATTGAAGTGACCGAACAGCTGGTAGATGATAAGAATGAGGAGGGCCAAGGTGGGCTGTTAAAATTTAAAAATGGTTGGGTTGATTGTGGGACCATTTCAGAATTTTAATTGAAATGGTAGTATGTAGTTGCAGTAGAGCTGTAATAATAATAACAACAACAATATCAATAATTCCATAATCGCTTTAGAAAATGACCTAAAACCAAATGGCTCCTCTCTCTTGCTTTACATTGTTATTATATTCCTTTTTATAGAGCAATTAATGCTGTTCAGGCCTTTGTGTGATCACAGTTAAGAATTGCAATTTATGGTGAGACCAAACACAGACATCGCTCAAGTCTGTGTGGGTTTCATCTGGAAACCTAATCCATGATGAATCACTAAATTAATAATGTAGGAGTACGTAATGGTAGGTGAACGTGGGCACTCTCTTAATAAGAGTCAGATTCTAGAATCACCTCATGTGTTGTTAATCACTACCCCGCTTCTTAATATAAAACTTATTAACATACGAATTAATTAATTTTTTTTGGAGATATTAATTAAATAAATTAATTGAACTCTCTATCTATTATTTTTTTAAACTAAGTTGTCTGAGTTATAAATTCATATATATAATCTAATGATATATATAAATATTTAAGAAATTATGTTATAATTAAGTGATTTATTTAACTTCTACCATCTAAAAATCAATTGACTATTACCGAAGGTAATAATTAATTATTTGCTGAATTAAAATCGTACAACTTACGTATCTGAGTCACGTCCTTCTATAACTGGTATTTAGAAAATGACCTCAAACTAACTATTGGTGCTCTTCATTATCATGACATCTCTACTGAGAGACCAACTATATTGGCTTGAGTACGTCCTTTTATAATTGGTATTTAGAAAATGACCTCAAACGAAATAATGGTGCTCTTCATTGTCATGACACCTGTATTCAAAGACCAACTAAATTGGCTTCAGTACTTTAATAGGCTTTTGGGAGATTATGATATACATGCATATACAGTGATGGACTAAGATCTGGCTCACGGGTGTAAACTACTTTTTAGAAAATAAGTAAGACTTATTCTTAATATCTTTTGAAAAGAATTTGAGTGAAAATTTAATGGGTTCAAAATTAGCAAATGAGTGGGTGCAAAATAAATCATATAGTACTAATATATACCTAAATTTTTGGAAGTCAGGGGTGTGGCTGCTTCCTCTGGGACCAAGTAGGTCTGCCCTTATATATATATTGTATGGTTAAAAATGACTTTGGACTAGACTAGTTTGAGCCCCAGTCGGCAGGCACATGGGAAGACATTGTTTAATTGAAAGTACAATGGTCAGAAGTGAGGAAATATGAGGAGACTTCCCAGTCAGATCCGTCTTCAGCATCCCCATATTTTGGGGTAAGCAGTTAGATCCATAGATTCAACGTCCACCAATCCTAAATTTCAAATACTGTTAGATAGGTTGGACCTGCAACAAGAGGGAGAAGACAATTTATTTATTCCGATTGTATCTCACATTATATACATTTTTTCTACACATCTTACCGCTAGCATGAGTGCATGACCCTTCATGAAGTGGGGGATGGACATCGTCAGTTCAGTCTACCCAGAGAAATCGTATGCGACAATGGCTTACAGTTCATCGGGAGATAATACCGAGACTTCTGCCATAACTGGGAGATATCACTCCGCTTCTACCTCTACGACTGGGCAGTATGAATAATTCAAAGTTAATTGTTGAAGCAAAAATATGTGCACTATAATATTTTATTTGCCAGATGAAGAAAAATACCAGCAATACAAAACGACACTTATGTGGCTTATGAGCTACAGCAAGATTTCCCGCCAACAAATCATCTGTGCCCAAAACGACAATAGATTAGAGAGAACAAGAGCTAAGATTCAATGTGTGCTACAAGGGGCAGCAATTGAACTGTATAAACGGGAGCACAATTAACAACTCAATACCAATTTCATTCTCTTACCTTGCATTAACCATGAAAGATAAAGTGTATCATAGATGCAATATCAAAGGCGGCAAAGAAAATAGATTGACAAATACTTACTGGGCTTGTTTAACAAAGCATTTGGAAAAGTCAAACGTGCGTTCAACAGTGTTTTTCTGTAAAACGAGGTAATCTGATTCACATATTTACCTCGACTTGCATAAAAATATTTTTCTAACATATTTTTAAACGCACCCATTATGGAGAAGGATTAAGTTCTACTACTACATCTAAACCAGTAAATAAAAGAAGAAAATTCATAATATCCTCTAAGACAACATTCCTTTCAGGTGTCATTAATTTGATAACTAATGAAAATTATGATATATTTGTAAAAAAAAAAATAATGATACGTCCTCAATTTATTTCAGTGATTGATGTTTTCTAGAGAAAGTTTTTCATTTGCTTTAATATTTTTGACAGTGACTTTGATTTAGAAAAGCACAGACAGATTATGCATAATAGTCAATGCTCAATCTTAAAACGTTGATTTGCATGGAGGTGAGTAGTTCCATTATGGTTAACTTGTAATTAGGAAGGCTGTGAATATAGGAAAACCGTGGGCTGAAATTGTGAAATGCATGATTGGGTATAAATCGTGAGGTGGCAGCACTTTAGTCTTGAATGGATTAATTAAGAGATTTTGTCGGAAATGAGGGCAAATACACTTAATAAACTTTTTGGGGCCGAAAAGGTTGAGAATAGAAGAAAGAAAGTTCAATTTGGATATTAAGGAACGAGAGAGAGAGAGAGAGAGAGAGAGAGGTTTGATCTTGAAGAATCAATTGCGTTGACGGAACAATATATAGAGATTTGGCCACCTCGTTACGTTGATCTCATGTTAAATGAGTGGGATATATAGTTCATAAGCATGTTACGTCTTAACTTAACCACCAATCTATTTTAATTAATAAGCAACTCATTAATGCCCCGTTTGATAAGATAGCATTGATTTTGATGGAAATGGAGATAGAGACAAAGATAGAAATTGATATGGAAATAAATTTTAAAATTACGTTTGGTATACCATGAAAATGAATATGGAATCCACGTCATTTTTTTATAAATGTTGATTTTTTTTAAATGTAGCAAAAATACTATTTTACATAATGGAGGATATTTTAGTCCAAAAAATTTGGGCTCCATGGAATCCAAATGAATTCCATATGCTTGGGTATGGAATTGAATTCCATGGGTTTTGGTGGAATTGAGTTCCACGTACAATTGTAATTCAATCATACCAAACATGACTACATCATGAATTTAAATTTAAATTTAAATTTCATCCTTTCATTTCCACCGTATCAAACGGGCCAAAAGAATTTTATATTGATAAGATTTGACATCAGTTTTGTATGTTCATTTAAAAGTCAATACTAAAAGGTCTGAAATTTTGTCCTAACAATTTTTGAATTATTTTAGGTCCTTAAGAAATTTCTTTTGGAGTAAATTTCAAGTTGCTTTGCTTCCAAGATAATTAATATTCTCTTCAATTTTAAGTATAAAATCTTCTTCACTAGTTAGCAGAGGCAAACAAAAAAATATTTTTTAAAAATGTCTCTGCCATTTAATGATTAAAATTTAATGTGCATAGATAAAAAATGCGTCGATAAATAGAGGTGTTATAAAAAAAAATCAATATACAAAATAAGAGTGGGAATGAAAACTTGCATTTGAAGCTAGATCAAAGTCCTTAGATAAACTTTACATGTAAAAAGGCAGAGCTTTTAAAATAGGTTTGGTGAGTTAAATGTGATAATTTAAAAATTAAAAAAAGAACAAAAGCATGCATTAGATATCGTTGACATATGCCCATATTTATAGATTGTATGATAACGCTTTGTTTGAAAAATGAAAAAGTTATATATAGACCAGATTAGCAACGTATCAAATTAAATATCAAGATTTAAAATTCTCTTTATATTCTTTAAAAATAAATAGTCATTAATGTGAAAATGTGGACCATAACATACATACAGTACCCGTTTGGATTAATAGTAAAAACTACTTTTTCAACATAATTCACCGTATACAAAATAAGTATGTGATAAAAGTTTTATCCGCATATTTTTTCCAAAGCTGGTGGACAGACATTTATTTTAGTATTGCATCATATATATATATATATATATTTTATTCTGCACATTATATCAATGCTTACATCATAACAAATCAAGTCATCAATCCATATATACACACACACACAGAGAAGGTAAAGTAAATATGCTCTTAATCACATCATTCAAAATGTAAACAGGTCTCATGGAAAGACATCTCACAAAATCATCAGAGACTTATATGCTCTTAATCATTCTCAGGGTTTTTAATATTTTTAATTTAAATGTCAGTCAATAGTAGTGAATCCAAAGAGTTTAATTTTATTTCAATACTGTTGTGGGTTAAACGGGTCATCTCACTTAAGGCACAAGTAACACTCAACTCCTGACAAAAAAAAAACATATGTCCAAAGCAATACTCAACCTTTGGCCAAAAAAAAAAAAAGCAATGCTTAACTCAACTGATGATCAGATGACCATAAGGTTATTACTTAAAAGAGTCAGCTCACATTTTGACAGCTCTGCAAATTAAGCTGTGGGTAGTGAATATTGATTAAGAGCTTGTTTTGTTTCACTTATCAAAACCTATATTTGTATCAAAACATAGGTTTTAACCAAAAATTTAAGTTTTGTTCAAGCATTTACATTTTTCGGAAAAGCTATTTTGGATATAAAACATCAGTTTGAAACCTAGACTCTCAAAAATCTAATTTCTTGTTAAATCACACACCATCTCCTAATAAATTTTCTCTCATTCTCTTTCATTTTTCCTATATACTTTTTGTTTCGGAATCCATAAAAGTCAAAACTTTTCAAATACAATCACCTTTTCAAAACCTATATTTTACCTCGAAATTTGTAAAAGATATTTTCCAAAATCTATTATCCAAAACCTAGTCTTTATCTTAAAATCCGTAAATGTTATTAACAAAAGAACTTTCAAATGAGTCATAAAGTTATGTAGTAGACGTCTAAAATAAAAAATTTCATTGAGTGAAGAGAAATGAAAATGAAATTCAATTCATTAAAAAGGCAAGAGTGTCTAAAATACTAAACTAGAAAAAGGGGGGAAAATACAATTGGGCACGCAAAGTCTTAACCTCAGCGAGGAAAATGGTATTAGAAAATGATGATGCAGTCTACATTCAATGTGCGAAAAAGATGAATGAATCCTTTTTTTTTTCCCTCTCCTTTTCTGTCAATAATAAAACGCCAATATATTTTACTTTCGACGATAGCGAACTCAATCAATTTTGGAAGAGAAATCCAAATGAGGATATAATTACCTTGCTTGTAATTACCAAAATGGCCCTGATGGATTTCATGATGGCCTGAGAAGATACGGTGTAGCGTGTCCGTTGTGGTTGAATCGAAGTCAATGGTTGGTCGAATGAAGACAAAGCCTCCATTTCAAGATGAACCCTCCCGTCAGATTCTATTAACCTCTCTTCCGCTTCCTCTTCTCTCTTCCTGATACACGCTTTAGCCCTTTCCTCCTCTTCTTTCTTCTGCTATGCTCTCTCCGTTTCTTTATCTTTATGAGCATATTAAAGCCTGTGACACCAGAAAATGCACAAGGGTGATCTGTTTGGGTTGAAAGGGACGATAACTTTGGTGGTTCTGGGCATCGCGCTGCTGGTTATGCCGCTGCTGCTGCCACCGTTACCTCCGCCGCCGATGATACTGATGTTGGTGCCTCTTCTCATAATGTCGTTGCTGGTAAGCCTCGCCTTCTCCCGTTCACCTTACCCTGATGTGATCAATCCTCATATCTGATACAACTCTCTCTCTCTCTCAAGACTCAAGCCACCTTGCATGCACAAGATGACAAGATACGATTTTGATCCTGGTCTTCTAATTTTTCGTGTCGTTGTGGAATGTCTAAGGAGTTGCCCGGTTTTGTTTTTTTGTTGTTGGTTCTTTTGGCTAAGAATGTAAATAATGGTGGTTTCAGTGCAATTTCATATTAGTCTCTTATCTCTTCGATTCCGCCGCAGAATAGCTCATTCTCATGTGTCTGAGTAATGTGATAGGGCTGGTAGCCGTATATAACAGAGCAATGTAGGTAGTTTTATGAGAAGAAAACCTGTTAATCTGGCGAATTCCATATAGATTAGAATATTCAGAAGTTAAATGCGAAGCTAAGGAATTGCATTAAATAAAAAAGCGTAAGATGGCAGAAAAGCACAGAGAAACAAGTACGAAGGAGGAGTTTGGAGAGTACGGCTACATGCGGATGAAGAATTGAATAAAGAACAAAGTCTGAGAACGAGGAGGCCCAGAGAGAGAGAGAGAGGAAGAAGGGAGTAGTAAGCCAACTGAAATTGGTTGTTCCGATATAAGAAATTTAAAATGCTTGCTTTTGTGAGTTTGGAAGTTGGTGAGTTGGGAGAAGAGATTTTCAACGCCGACAAAAGGACACGTCGAGGGAACAAGTTACATCAGGATGCCTTGTTTTGTTTTCCAAGGAAAGGAAAGGAAGAAGAAGAGCGATGGAGCGAGCGAAACGTGGGCGACATATAAGCAAAAGTAGATTAATCTGTTTCTGTATCTGTATCTACAATCTCTACATAATCATAATAATAATAAAAAAAGAGCCCATTAATTAGCGCCGACTCATTAATTCCGGCGATTTTCCTCCCCCGTTTGATTTATTTTTCGGGGTGGGGGTGTGTTTCGGTTATTGTACAAGAGGGAGGCATACTCGAGAGGTTCATGGGTTGTGTTGGGTGCAAAAGCATGGTCCAGGAGCTTGGTATGGAATAGAAAAGGGTGGGGAATAAAGGAGGGAAAGCACTCAGAGTGGCTGAATTTTTCTGAGCAAATGACTGCTACGACACTCTATCCTTTTTTTCACGTTTTAAAAAGGAGGAGAGTGGGTGACGAGCCTTCAAACAAGCCACAACCGCATTGGACCACCAACCGGCCACTACCCCCTTTGCCTTTTTCCATCATCGTCATCATCATACATACAATTTTATTGTCTTTTGTCTTCCTCTCTTGCTGCGAACCTTTGTTTTTGTTTTTTTTTGGGGGGGGGGGGCTGCTCATACATTGCCTGTTTGTATACCAATAATTACCTAATAACGATGTTGGCAAAATTTAAATAATAAAAACATTGATAATTCCAACAATTAGCCAATGCATGCACACTCACCATTCATCCATCCAATCCAACCTAACTCTTCCAACACCACTCTTAGCAGGTTCCTTAAAAACAGAAAAGGAATCATTTGAATTTCTCTAGATGATTAGAATGTGAAAATGCTGCCTGCTAACATCGTATTACTTCAAAACCATTACCCCTTTCACAAAGTATAAATCAGCTTTAAAATAGTGATCCTCCTTCATGGCACACATTTTAATCTTTGAATTTTATATTTATTTATTCATTTTATTTGGGTTATGATCTCTCATTACCATGGTTTTGAGACAATCCAGTATTTTTGAAAAATGTATCGTTTGTCAAATGCGTCGCTGGCAGCTGGATCGGCCCAAACTTATGCGAAGGAAACAGTTAACACTTTTCGAAACTCCAAATGCAGAAAATAGACGAACACCTCTCTCATTATCGTAGAGACGTAGGCTAGACCTAACTAAATCCAAGCAGTATGCAGAAGCAACTTCATCTCATTGGATACATCTGAATGTGAACAGTAAAACGAGCTAAGAGATGGCTGGGAAGAGCAATCCATTAATTTATTTGGGCAGTCCAAGAAAGAAGGAAGATAATTAAAATCGAGTGCCTTTTTATTTACAATTTCTGGTACAAGCGCCTTCGCTTCTATACAAAGGGTACGAATGCAGAGAGAATGGGGCAATCAGTTCCAACAGCAACCAAAGTGAGGTAGAGCCGATCTATGGCTCTGTGGGATAAATTAAATCCCATGAATGGGCTTTGAAATACTTTGTTCTCCATGAGACACGTCATCAATTCATGCACTGCGGCTCCATTTGATGGAGGTGGGGGACTGGACCCAAAGTCAAGCTGGGATTGTGTTCCTAAGCAGACTGCATAGTGACCTGCTCCGCAGAAGTTGTGTCGTACTTGGCATTAGCCTCTGGGGTGTCTTCTTCACTTGGTGGAACCAGCTGCCAAAATAATGGCAAGTACTTGTCCCACTCTTTCAGGATAGCCGCGCCTTTGCTACTCCCAGTTTTCTCCTTTTCACACACACACACACACACACACACTCCAATTAGTCTCCACAACAATGCTCACACAACACTGGCCTTTTTTTAAGAGAGAGAGAGAGAGAGAAGAAAATAAATTCAGGTGCTTAGTTGTTTTGAACATGCATAGGTTTCATGCAGTAGTATAGACATGGGCCTTACAACATGGGCTTCAATAAGGGTCTTCAGCTGTATCTGCCCCACAGGCGCTGATACCCGTTGGATTTTTACAATTTCTCTGTTTACCTGTGAGCATTTATATAGATAAATGATCAAAAGGATGAAACAGAAACAGCATATTTTTACTAAAAATGGGTCTTTGGAACACACCTTGGGGATGAGAGTATTGTCCTCATCAAGAATGTAAGCCAACCCTCCAGTCATTCCAGCAGCCACATTTCTACCCACTCTGCCAAGGAGTTCAGACACGCAATAGTCTCAGTAATTTCAGGTCGATTCATTAATTCACAAAGAGGAAGGGGTAAGTAAAGTTTAGATGATGAAACATTACTCACTTTCCAAGGACAACCACACAGCCACCAGTCATGTACTCGCAACAATGGTCTCCAGTGCCTTCAACTACAGCTTCAGCTAGTGAGTTTCTCACGGCAAATCGCTCCCCAGCTTTCCCTCTAAGAAGGACCTGTCCACCTGTTGCCCCATACAAGCAAGTGTTCCCCACAATAGTTGCATCCTCAGGTTCAAACCCTGTTTTGTCAACTGGCGTGACAACCAACTCACCTCCAGCCATTCCCTGGAAACAGTAGTACATAAACACACCTCACGTACTCAGTACTTCAGCACTAAAACCAGCAAACCAAAACCAGATATTGAAGTTATTAGCTAATGTTCAAAAGAACAAGTCAATTAAGATACCTTCCCCACATAATCGTTAGCCTCTCCTACCAGGCGAATGTTCATTCCAGGGGTCAAAAAGCATGCAAACGATTGGCCAGCACTTCCTGTGAATCTGGAATCATGGAAAAAGTACCTTATTTAATTTCCATATGATAAAACATGACACCAACTTTCAATAGCAGAGGGCATCTTACGTTATATTCAACTGTCCAGCAAAACCAGTGTCACCGTACATCTTAGCAATAACACCAGCAATACGCCCACATACAGCACGGTCAATATTGAATATTTTAACAGTCTTGTTGACAACTTTTTCATTCTCAATAGCATCTGCAATCTGGATGACAAAAAAGCTCAATATTACTACCAACTTATGTAAGACACATAAATTTTCCTCATACTGTTTCATGCTTTAAAGACAACCAACAATAAACTTGAACATAAAGGGGGAAATTACTGCTTTTTCCCTGTTAATTAAACAAGAGGCAGGCCGTAAAGTAGGCAGTAGGGATGAGGGCATGAAAACAGATTGGCCTCCGACATAAAGTTCATTCAATCTTAGTGACTGGGGTTGGGGCCATGTGAGCCATTAATGCATGGGAACAGAATAGCTTGTTCATTCACCACTTGGAGGATTAGAGATTAGATTCCGTTAAGAAAATATAAGTCAGTCAATAGTACTAGAGCATTGAATAAAATTAACACATAAGCTGGTCTAAGAGATGGAACTGCAGGGGTTGTGTATCAATGACAAAACTGAGGTAGACCTATAGTTGATTAAAAAGCTACCTCTGGGTCTGCTAACAAAGCATCATCCAGGACCAGACCATTGGTATGAGTTTCCTGATTCCTAATTGCTGTACTGCTCCATTTTGGCAACCCAACGCTCTGAAAATGAAAGGTTCTTTACAAGTAAGCTAGAGAAGCAGGCATCTATCGGACCCAGAAAGGCAATGACCAAAAAACAGAGCATTTTCAAATAACTAGAGCCAATGTAAGAAATATAAAACACATACTGAGAGAATATAACCGAGATCTATATGCTGAGTTTTGACTAGAGATATGTCTCGTGGTTGCAGTATGTCTGTCCGTCCAATTACATCATCTAACTTCTCATAACCCAGCTGTGCCAGGACACCTCTTACCTAGCCATAATAGCAACCACATTTATTTTAATACAGGATGACAAGCAACTACTTAAGCCAAACTACATAAATAATAAAAAATCACCAAGGGCAAATTTTAACATAATACATCAAGATAAATCTGAAACAAGTAAACAGAAGGCACATAATACCTCCTCAGCAACATACAAGAAGTAGTTGACAAGATCACCTGGCACACCAGGAAAGCGTGCACGCAGCTCTTCCCTCTGGAGCCCAATCAATTGGAAATTTAGAGCAATGAAATGCATGCACGGTATGATCAAGAAAATAACAATGATATAACAAAATACAGCATTGAAAGAAGACTTTTATAGACCTGACTCGCAACACCAACTGGACAATTATTGGTGTGGCATATGCGGGCCATAACACATCCAGTAGCAATCATGGCCACTGAACCAAAGCCATACTCATCAGCCCCCATTGCTGCAGCCATCATCACATCAACTCCACTTCTAAAGCCACCATCAACTCTGAGAATGACCCTTTCTCTAAGTCCATTTTCAATGAGTGTCTGAAAGAATCATTGTCAATAAGTAACATCCAAATTTTATCTTTTTTTTTTTTTTTGTGAACAAAGAGCAGATTGGGCCTTTGGCCCCCCGGAACCCCCGGTATTCGGCGCCTTTTCCTGAGTCCCTGGCCTTCTTCAACTGGACCAGGTAACCTGGGGCAACTGACTAATCCGGAGCGAGGAATACACATAGCGCACCCCTTTAAGGTGCTTTGCACCAAGGGTGGGTATTCTCTACCCTTGAGCGTGGCTCCCAGGGATCGAACTCTCGACCCCTGGGGAAGTGACAGCCGTACTGACCACTGCACTCCAATGCTCGGTGGTCAAATTTTATCTTAAATGTAAGAATAAATTGCAACGATATAATTCCATAGTTTAAATTGCAACCTGATGAGTTTCTGTAAGCCCAAGTTCCCAAGGACCTCCAGCATGCTTGATAGAACTTATTGGGCTTGCTCCAGTTCCACCATCATGCCCTGAAATCTGAGACGCAATTCCAAGTTTTGAAGTGATAAAAAAATAGTTATAAATTACTATCAAAGTTATGAAAATGGCACTATAATCATTCTACTTGAAAGAGAACTAAAATAAGAAAAAACACCAAACAGATGTTCTGTTTTGAGCTTAACAGTTCCTTCAATGAAATTGACAATCTTGAATTTTCTTTTTCGATATATAAAGAAAAATTTCATCAGAGAGGAACAACAAATACATAATGGATGGGAGTCTACTTCATTCTAGAACATTAAAGTCAGTTCAAGACATCAAATACCAGACTCCCCCAGATGTATAAATGTATGACAAATCAGAGTTAATACCTGTATAATGTCAGCATTGCCCTTTGCAACCCCAGATGCAACAGTGCCAATTCCAGCTTCAGCCACCAGTTTTACAGAGACCTTAGCCTTAGGGTTCACCTGTTCAACCAGAAAATCATGAAGATTTTTCTCCAGAACATTGGATTTGATTAAAAAAAGAAAATGAGCAGATACAAAATGCTCAGAGTCACCTGATGAAGGTCATAGATCAATTGAGCAAGATCCTCAATGGAATAGATGTCATGATGAGGGGGTGGAGATATAAGAGGAACCCCAGGTTTAGAATTTCTCAACCTTGCAATATACATGCTAACTTTTTTCCCAGGCAACTGTCCTCCTTCACCAGGCTTTGCACCTTGTGCAATTTTAATTTCTAACTGATCAGCATTTGCCAAGAATGTAGGGGTGACACCAAACCTTCCTGAAGCAACCTGAAGACACACCAAGATGTTCTTTTTCAAAAGTAATTCTGACAGTCTATGTATCACTGGTTGCAAAGAAGGCGGCGTTATAAAGATTAGGAACTCAATCAATTATTTGAAGTTTATCACTGAACATATTGAGTCCTAGTATCAGGTATATAATAGTAAATTCTGACCGTAAATTCAATATATAATGTTAGGGCAATAACCTGTTTGATAGCACTAGTAGCAGTATCACCATTTTGAAGACCTTTGAGATGTGGTAAAGTTGGAGAATAGCCATCAACAACATCTGTAAGTGGCTTCCAACGAATGGGATCCTGAATGCGTTACACAATATATATCATCGCTTTGTGGGCTTTTTTTATTTTAATTCTTGTGTTTGTGTGTGTGGTTTTTTTGGGGGGTGGGGGTTTGTAAAAGGACTTGTTTAGCACTGATTGTCAACACAATTGACATAACTTGTCTCATTGCGGAAATAAAGTTGTGTTACCTCACCACCTTCCCCAGAATTGGATTTTCCACCTAATCTGTTCATTGCAATTGCAATTGCTTCGTGAGTTTCTCTTGAAATAGCTCCAAGTGACATGCCACCAGTACAAAAGCGTTGAACAATTGATGAAGCAGGTTCAACCCTTCCAACAGGTATTGGAGCACGATCACTTTTGAATTCAAGAAGGTCGCGAAGAACCTGCAACAGACCCAGCAAATATCAATTAATTCCAAATAACCACAATTAAAAAAAATTGTAAATCAAAGGAGTTTCACTCTGACACTTTTGATTTTATTCCAACATAGGTTGCAAAATATAGAGGAAGTATGGCACAGAAAATCAACTACTTAATCCTAAGCATCATAGGAAATAAAAGCTACAGAAAATGAGCCCATCAGCTTTAAATAAAAGTAAATAAGCATGCGACAAAAAGCCTCATTAAACAAGATAAAAGAAAGAAAAACAGAACACTTCACTTGAGTGCACAATAAACTGCCAAGATTTTGCCCAAAAATCCAATGATTTCAGGGAGTTTTGATGGGCAGCTAATTGAGGTGGAGAACTTCCTCCTAAAAATAGTTATTAAGGTGGGAGAATCAACTGACCTAAAGCATCTCAGAGCACATCATATTATTCAATGTAGGACAAAGGCATCTCATACTACCTTAGTCCCCATTACATTCAAACAAACGAAGTCATAAAAAGTAAGATTTTCAACTCACATTAACAGGCCTATTGGCTAAATGCTGCTGGTAGACTGAAAAGGCACTTTGACTTTTTTGACGAACAGCTTTGTGGAGCAACTTTGACATCTCTGGATTATTTGCATGATACTCCCCTTTGAAAAAGAGAAATAAAGTCTGTTAGAAACTTTCATCTACCAAGACATATTAACAGGATGGACCTTAATAGAATCTGGAAAAATGCAAACCATGATTGCATTTGGAAAACAACCATTTTCTAAGACCCTCATAAATATTGTAGAACACAAAATAAGGCTCATTTTATACAGCATCTAAAAATACAAATAATGGAGGACTGATTCTCTGAATTATAAGAAGTCCAAGAGCAAATGATACCTCCAGGTCTAAACTGTATAAACCCAAAATTTTCTAGCCTTTTAGCTGTATCTTCGGAAAATGCCTTCACCCAGAAAGACAGAGTCTCCCTTGCCAACTGCACCAATAGAAAGTGCGAGGGAAGTTTCATTCATAAGTGGTATAAAGCAAATTCAGTGTCTGCACGCATTCATGTTCTGCACATGGGTTAAAACATTAAGAACATAGCCTGATGTTGAGTTCTGTTATGTTTGCAGTAATGCAGCATAGTGGAGAAGAGTTTCAGTAGGTTTGTTTTACTTCAAATGAAGCAGTAATTAAAGTTCTTGGCACCACCAGGACAGATGTAGAGAGCTGAGACCCTGAAGTTGTGAATTATAGAATATGTCATGTGAAAGGGGAGTACGTATTTTTGGAGCCTAGGTGTTCAACCCAAGCAGTGGAGATTCCGTGGGCAAAATATTGAGGACACTGCCTTTAGGAAGTAGGTCAAAATCAAAGACTTCTAGAAGCTATCATTTTGTTAAAGTGTGGCTGTGGAGGGAAGCTACAAAAAAGTTGAGATAGCTGCCTACAGAGGGACCTGGTTGAAGAAGTTTTGGATTTGTGCTTCTCCTTAGGATGCCTTCAAAAGGAGAGCTAGTTACTTAAGTTCTTGAATAAATTAAGTTTTACTTGAGTTGGTTATGTTTTCCCCCTCTCCAGTAGGTTTTGCCTGTAATAAGCTGCGTATCTTAATAGTTTCAAATTAAGGTGGGGTCTTCAAAAGTGCAACAGCAGCAACAAAACTTTATCCACTGGGTGGAGTTGGCCTCATGGATTGTGCGACAACAATGTGCTTTATCAACATCTAAATTATAAATTAAATTGTTAACCAAAAGATCCCACTCAATAACTTCATTGGATG
>JANTPZ010000348.1:0-22336 GCA_025593235.1 Vachellia pachyceras | reverse complement strand
TTGGAAAGTTTAACTACGAAAAAACCATGCCCAATGTTGATAACATTAACTATCCCTTTTCTAGCCCACATGGATTGCAGTCTCTGAGACAAGGTTTTATAACCAATTTGTCTACCCAGCAACTTGACAATCACAGCATTTTTCCAAGGCTTGTATAGTCTCTTCTTCATTCGATCAGAGAAGAAGAAAGTAGGAAAGTTTCTATTAGGATCCTCAACAATAGTAAAAGACAACTCCCCATTCTGAGCTCCACTTTGTGATTTGTCTGAAAAGGAATCATCAGACAGATTATCTTCAACTTCATGCTCTTCCATTTCTTCACTAGCAGTTCCTTTCAACTTCTCCAAAAAAGAAGCACTTCCTTCTTGATAAAACCTGCAAGCTTTACCCACCTGGGGCCATGCGCCCTGAAGCTTATTAACATCCGAAAGATTAGCATCATTTTTAACCTTTTTTGAGCTTCGTAAGAGTAGATCTTCC
Source organism: Vachellia pachyceras (assembly GCA_025593235.1). NCBI lineage: Eukaryota > Viridiplantae > Streptophyta > Magnoliopsida > Fabales > Fabaceae > Vachellia > Vachellia pachyceras. Next base: position 21,856 of record JANTPZ010000348.1, on the reverse strand, counting down.
TCCTCCTTAGAAGGGGGAGCGAGCGTCGAGAGTTTCCCTGCTGTGCTTGGCATCACTTAAAAGTTAACACTGAAGTAGTTGATAAGAACCACGGATGGACTCAAGCAGCATCTAATTCAATTTCTTCCAGTTTTCTTTCCATAGTTGGGATGATTGTAGTTTGTAATATTAGGTCTTCAAGATAAGTAGTCCATTATATGAATTATGATATGAGGCCTCCGGCATAGAAAAACAAATACTACTTCCGACCATAAACATAAAACTTAGTTTACAATGATTTGAGAGGGTATATTAATTGTGATTTCAATGACATGATATCCAACTTCCAAGAGACCTAAGCCTATTTCGTGGTGTTATAACCTACGTTATAGAACAAACTAAAAACCTAAGAACCCTTTAAAAAAAATTCAAAGTATTGGGATATGATTATGAACTTGAACAAAATATGGAATTAAATAACCTGAACAGTATGCGGAAATCATATATTTCTAATGGTCAAAAGAAATATTATAGTAAAGTCTTTTGTGCTGGTCAAGTCTTGTATGGTCAAATGGAACAAACAGGGAAGACTAATTGAAGAGGTTGCCTAAAGATAATAAAAGAGAGATAAAGATCAAGAATGTTTTATATCTTATGGTGTTGAACAATAAATAGTAGTTGATAAAATTTGTCCATTTAGAAATTATGCTCCTTCTACCTTGAAGTAACATCTATTTCTGTAAATTTAATCTATATTATATTATCTTCAATTTAGTTGATATTACAGTTTATATAAATGCTAATTGACTTTTTTTTAGAAAATCAAGAGAACTTAATATATTACTTTAAAGTATCTGTAGTTATCATTTTTTTTAAATTAATTTATTCTAATAGGCATCTCAGTTAGAAAGACGATAGGCAGGTACAATGGTCGAATTTCGATTGATTTTTTTAAAAGGCATCAATAATACTTTATGGTTTTATTATATTAAAATATTTGAGATAGGTATAAGTATTAAATTTGTTTAATATCATAAATTTCTATTACAAAATTTTGATTTAGACAAAATAAATTAAAATTTTACTCTCTTTTTTTACTTATTTTGTGACAAACCCAGATGGCTTTAATCAAGTTTCGATGGTTTGAGTTGGCTTGTAACTTTTTTTTTTTTTTGCCTTTGGGTGTTGAATTGATTAGCCTAGGACGAGTTTTTAATCGATTCTCCTCATTGCTACAACCTTGGGCTTGGTGTTCTGCTGAAAAGAATAAAGGAGTTAAATTAACCCCAAATTACCTATCACCTTTTTATTTATTTAAGGAATTTCTAATTTGTGTTAGATTTGATATTGATAGCAAGAGTTATGAAATGATTCATCTTTTTTCAAGTTTAGCTGGAACGCATCTAATCTTTCATCTTCTATCTTTAGTATTGACTTTTATTCTGAGTGTGAGATCGGTTTGAAAAGTAAAATGTGCAGTTTATTTTTCCTGTCTTTGTGCTCTCATTTTTGGGAATCTAAGTTGAAGAGATTCTCTTGTATGCCAACATGTCTACTTCTTTCTCTCTTCTTCTGTCTTTTTATTTTTTCATTCATTTTATGGTTGTTGTAATGCCCGCGAAATTGATGTTTAGATAGAAAATAGGGAATTGGATTGCATAATGATCTTGATCACTCTGTATCCTTTTCATTGACAAATGAAAAATGGAAGATAATGTATATTTTAGTGAAACATTAAACATTATTAGATATTTAGACTTTCTTTGCACTTTGCTTATTCGGACTTGTTTCAGAAATAATTTTAAGATATGCAAATACTTCCTGATATGTTCTTCCTCATATTTCCCTATTTTAGTTTCGATGCTAGTGTTATTAACACAAGGAAAAAAAACTACACTGATGTTCAAAGTAATGAAACGTGCGGTTTATCTTACAGAATTATTTATGAATTGAGTGGATTTTCATTTTCATCTTGGGTTGGAAAATAATTGATCTCTTATATTGATTGATTAAGTTTCCCTTTGATCTTCAACATCTCTTTTGAAGCAGAACTGAAATACCATATTATGGGTTCTATGCTTCCAGAATGCTGTTCAGAGAATTGGTTTATTGCTAGTGGTGCAATATGAATTTCATCTATATCTGAGGTAGAACATCCAAAGACAGCTTTGGTTACTAGCATACTGGCCTTGAAAGAAAATCATTTGCTGTTAAAGAGAGGGGGAAAGGAAATATAGTTCTTTTTCATATTTTTTTCCCTTTGACTGAATTAAAAATGAGAGAATTTCACCTTGGCCGTTGCAGATATTCCTATGATGAGCCTAAAGCCTGATTTAAATGTTATGCTAATACCCTTATTGATTCCCATTGCTGAAATTAAAGAACCTTACCATTCATAATTCATTTATAAGATTCTTGCATTTACAGGAGCTCGTTCACTAATGCTTGTGGTCAACATTCTTCTCCTGCAACGTCAATAAGAATATCACAGGTTCCACTGAATAATGATGAGTCACATTAATATGGTTCCAATGGGCTGTGGTTTCATTTATATGGACCTTTTAATTGCATTTCAGTTTTCGGAGTTAATAAGAATTTATTCGAGATCTGACATGTATGTCATGTGGTCCTAGGTTCACTGGTTTGTATAACAACTTTTCTGGGAAACCTACTAAGGTTTGCCTATTTATAGCAGCTGCACTCACCATTCCACAAGATGAGGAAATTTCAAAAGAAAGAATGATGCTCGTGTTTTTGCGTGTGAACCCCTTGAATCATTCCACCATTAAATCGTTCCCTTTCACATTGATTGTCTGGGGCCTGAACGGACTACCAATTCAGGCCTCAATAGGTAGAATTCTCCATTTTTTTGGGGTCCAATCATGTAAGATCCAGCTGTATCTGGAAGGTTGAGATGAAGGAAAATTGGCGCTAGACATTGTTGATCACTTAAAACACTATTGAATAAATACTATGGCCTTCTTTATGTATGCACCTAATCTGCTGTGATGTATTATTTCAAGACACCTGGTAGATATATACTGTAAAATTGGTAAAAATTATTGCGAGTTTCATAAAAGTGAAATCTGCATGCTGATGATGAGCTTCAAGTCTTAGAATTCAAAAACAGAGAATATCAACTTCTATTTAATATTGAATAGACTTTTTAATTTGTCATCTATGAGCAAGCATTGGATTTTACTGGTACAATCATATCGGAGGCTGAGTTGGTTAGTAGCAACATTGCTAAGAAGTCTCCTGATGCACTAATTATGATGTCACTTTGTGTCTTCATTTTGTTTCTGTGAGGGTACATTGAAGGAATCATTCTCTCTTAGACTTCGATGAATTTTGCATCCAATGGTTAAACATAGAATGTTGGCCTACCCCGTTATGAAGATTTTGTGGTTCAGAAGACTTTCAATTATTGGAAAGCCTTTATTAATTTCATCTGCCTAGGCTTCGATTACAGGGTGTACTTATTTCCTTCCACAATGGGCAGATCTCCGTTGCTATCTGGAGGTCTGGTTCGGCCAAAAAGGCTAAAACGGTACAATAATTGAAACCCCCTCCTAGAAAAAAAAAGAAGGACGTCGAATCAGCGCAAATTTCCAGATCTTTGGATCTAAAAACTAGAATATAGTATATGAATTCCCTGTTGAACTTATTAGTTGTCATATACTAACCAACCTTGGTTGGATAAACAGTTATTCAGTGAATTCTGGCACCAGGAGTATGGAGTGCCTGGGACATTATTGGTGGAGCCCTTCACAGATTTCTTAATTGCTCTAAAGAATAAGAAATTGCCTGGAGCACCTCTGGCTGCAAGAACATCTCTTTTGTGGGCTCAAAATTATGTTGATGATGACTGGCAAGTTTGGGACTCAAAATTATAGTGACTTCAACTTCACATTTCTTTCTTTTTTTAATTATTATTTTTACAAGCTGTCATGAAGTTGTATGTAAGAGAAGAGAACCCAAATAAACTTATCTTGCTGAAGTAAAAGGAAGATTTGGATTCTGTAAATCAATCACAAAACTCACTTTCATTTTTCTTAAAATTTTTCATTGCTCTCCTTTTCCCCCTCAATCTTGGTGATGCTATACAAATATGTAGCCACTGGACCATCTTGTTTCAAACATCTGTTTCTGTTTTCTTTACCCTCTCTGCATCAAGAACTGAGCTAGGAGGAACTTCTCACATGAAAAGATGCAGTCCAATAGTGATGTGTGAACCACTGTGCTTGCTTGCCACAACTTAGTAGATAACCATTCAACTTGCAGACTCTGAGATACTCTGCAAGGAAGGACGCCATGATTTTGGCCTAAAAGAAGCTGAATTTACTACTACACCTCTTTGCTTGTGTCTCTCTGCTCTCATGGCCTGCGAAATATTATGAAGAAGAATTTACCCACTATTGAAGACGAAGGTTTAAAAAAAAAAAAGAACTGCATCAGAAATTGGATTCTACTAGAACATGGATCAAAGCATAAAATTATATTCTATCTAGCCACGACCTCCGGTATTCTCTCTGCTACATACAAATCCCTCTTTCAAGGAATGGTGTACCAGATGCGTTCTTAAAACAAGAAATTACCACCAGAGAGGAATGGAAAAGCAGTGATGCAGAAGTAAGGTGGGAGAACAAAGCCATGGTCGGACTGAGTTAGATGGGATTAAGGCAACATAGAGAATATATACACATACATACATACATATATATAAAGTAGTGTCTGTGATGGATACCTCGTGTATGTTTCCTGTGTCCTGCTTCTCTCCCTCTGCCTCACTCACAGAACGCTGCTTCTCCTGTACAGTACTAGTCTTCTCCACCGACTCTGACTGAGTCGTCTTCTTCATCTTGGCAAGCTTCTTGGTCTTCAAGACCTTCATAACCTCTGCAACCAGAGAAGCACAAAGGTCTTAGGAGAAGTCAGAACGTGAAAAGAAAAGGGAAGAGCAGAAACAGAGTTTTCAGTTTTCACACGCAACACACACACACACACCTTGAGTGGTGATGAGCCTGTAAGCATGGCCGAGGTTGAGAGTGTCATTAGGGCGAAGCAGCTTGACACGTGTGAAACGGACAGTCCTTTGATGTTGCTGGTTTTGTTGTTCATCCTCAGAAAGAGGCAATGGAATAATCAAGGAGACATAATGACCAGGGTTCATCTTCATGATCTCACTGGCAGTCACAGACCAATACAACCTCTCTATCCTTCCACAAGGATGCTGAATCACCAGAGCAGCAGCATCCACAGCCTGACAATTCCCCATCTCTCAGAAGAAGAGGAAGAGGAAGAAGAAGAAGCTGAAGAAGACGAAGAAGAAGAGAGATAAGGAAAGGAGATGAAATAAGCAAAGGTCTCTATCTGGACAGCTTCAGCAACAACGCTACTGATAGAGAGAGAATTAGTAGTAAAACGGAACCACAGAGAGAGAGAGAGAGAGAGAGAGAGGCAGTCAGGCGGGCGGGCGTTTCCCAACTAACTAGTGCAAGGCAAGTCAAATTGAGACAAAATTGACATAAATAGGACGGTGGGAAGGGACGGGGAGGGACAAAAACTAAAGATGCATGATTAAATGGTTGATTAAGAAATAGATGGGGGAACTTTTTTTTTTGCCAAACATAAATGGGGGAAAATTTTTTTTTTGCCAAACATAAATGGGGGAACTTTTTTTTTTTTTTTTGCCAAACATAAAAGGGGGAACTTAAATTAACATATAATGCGGGAAATTAATTTAAAATCAATTTGATTTTTTTATATAAATGGGTAAAATAATTGGCATGTACTGTTTGGCACCGGCACCTGTGTGGGGGTCCGTGCGGGTGCCACGTGGAGAGAGGAGAAGCGCGATGAGATTGGACGGATTTTTTGGCCGATGTTAAGGGATCAAGCATTAAATTTTAGCGTTTGGATCTCCTAATTTTCTTACCAACACAAGTTTTATTATTTTTCAATTTTTCCGGCCAAACTCTGCTTGTTATTTTATAAATCAATCATGTACTATGTCAGTATGTTACATTTTTTTTCTCAGCTGAAAGTTCTTAGAACCCTTTCATGAAATTATGTGTCCGTTTAGGAACATGATAAAGAAGTACTTTTACGTAAATCGAGGTAAATATATGAATGAGATTATCTCGTTTTGTGGAAAAACATTGTTAAACGTACTTTTGAGAAGTAAATAAACTTTTTTAAACAAGCACTATGCCATGTACTAAAATATTTTTTTGGCTGCAACATGTACTGATATTTCTTACACATAAAAATGAACGTATAGTTTTAGGTCAAAAAGAAACATATGATAATAGCATTCTTTAATAAAAAGTTATATTTTATATTCAAATGGTATGTAAAAAATTAATATCTCTCTTTAAATTTTAAAAGCATAATTTTTAAATAGGATAAGTTTTTCCTCAGGCACAATATTACTTCGAAAGTCTATTTTAATTTGCATCGTTTAATGGTTAACAACTTGGTTTTTGTTAATTTAGGGTAATATTGATATGATTTTAAATTCTTAGAGTAATATTGAGCTTAAAAAATTTTGCATGACAACATTGCTCTTAAGTAAAAACTTATTAATGAATTTACACCTTAATATCTTTAAATACATGGATTAAAAATTTATATTATTGAGAGAAGAAATCCATATTATGTTTGTGTCTTTGAATAGCTCAAATAAACTTGTGCGTACACACAGATATATTCCATAATAGAGAAAGTGTTTGGATGAAGCAAATGTGAAAGAAAGGAGAGATTAATTTTTGGCGCAAAAAGAATAAATTCGTTATAAGAAAATACGATAAGTGATTCTTTTGAAAAACGAAATTTTAGAATCTTGTGTCACATATTGTGACACATCTATAGAACAAGTTCTGCAAAGGATGACAAGTTGCCGTATTATTCAACTGGAAAGAAGAATTATTTGTCGTGTTTCAAAACTTTGAGGTTACGCGTTTTTTGTTGGATTGTTTAATACTTATGGGGGCTTAGTATTTAATAATTGAAGGGAAAAGGCTGAAAAATATCCTGAAAATATAAAATCTCAAATTAACTTTGTTTACCCCACATCAACTTCTGAACGGCAACACATAGGATGTACTTATTTGAAACTTACAAATTCTAAAATTAATTAATTAGATGTTTCCTTTTAACATAAACTAAAACGTATATTATATTCTAATGTACAAATAAATGGAAATTTTATACTACATTGCATTTGTTTGGATTTATGGTAGAAAATACTTTTTCAATATGATTTATGATTTAAAATGTAAGTATGTAAAAAGGGTTTTATTTCGTCTTCCATAAACATACTTTCATAATGTTATCCCAAATTGATCTGATGCACATTACTTTAAAATTCAATAACCTTTCAATTTTATCTCTATATAATATTTACTGTAATACATAAAAGTAAATTAAATACATAATAAATATTGATCAAATTGCATATTCATTTAATGAAATGATTCATAAGGATGAGTAGATAAAATTTGGAGAGACCGAACGTGGATGAGTTTAAAGAAGTCTGACCTAAATGGACGAAGCAAAGCGTGGGAGTGAAATGGTGAAACTGGACACGGCAGCCATCTTATCCGCGTCACTGAAGCAGCATCACTCTGAGTCTCCCGTTTGGTTACCCAGAGACTCCCCAGAAACAAAAAAAGCAACAAACGCTACACAATTCCCACTACGTACCTTGGTGTTTGTACTCTCCTCTTCTGAAAGATTGATGTGAGGTGTCTCCAGTCTGTGGCTTCATTGCTTTTATATGTGGATGTGTATGACTGTGTGTATATATTTTTTTTTTGATGCAGGACTGTGTGTGTATATATGAACACGCCAGTACGCAGAGCTTTTCTTTAATGCGCTTCAAAGTCCAATGCAGTTCTCTAAAGCAACCGAATCTGTTAAACCATGACGCATTATTTTATATTCTAAAAGCAAGAATACGTTTATGTATGCATATATATATATATATATATACACATATGGAAGTCTATATATATATATGATGTCTGTATTTTGGAAAGAACAAGCTCGAACAGTATTTTGGCCAAAAAAAAAAATGCTCGAACAGCAACGTTTTAGGGCTTACGTCAGGGTTATACATGTTATTAACTAAGGACCCGTTTGACTCAAAAAATCATTGCAATGGAATAGAAACTAATGGGATGATCCTCACTCAGTGGAGCCACACAAAGAAACAAGAGAGAGAGAAATGAAACACAAATTTAACACTGCAGAACCTCCAAAAGAGCTCAACCTCGTCACTACATTTCATATGCACAAAAATTTCAATTTCACCGACTCTGTTGATATAATGGGTCATCTCCCCGCTTTACAAACTCTGTGTTGATTTGGGCGAGGCTGTTTTACGTAAGAGTTATATATATTTCTTGTGTTATATATTATGATGGCTGGTTTCTTACAGCGTTTCCAAGGAAAGTTTCCACTTTTCTTTTTAACGAAGCAAAGTGAACAGATTTTTTCATTTTAAAAGGATGAGTGTGATCAAGTAGGTATAGTTGAATATATAAGAAAATAAGGTGAGTGTCAACTTCTGAGCCCACATGAAGAAGCAGAGAACATCATTATGATTTTGTTTTGTTTCTCTGAAGGTGAACGTGAACAGTGTTTCTTGGGATAATGGCCTTACCGAAGGTAATCTTTGACTCTTTTGTAAAAAAATCAAAATCTGCCATGGCTAATAAAAAAAGATCAGAACATTAAAAGTGAATGAGAACAAAACGACGAGGAGGAAGGAAGAAGCTGTGAGGTTTGAAATGATTTTCTGTTGGGGAGTAAGAATAATGTCAGTACGAGTAAGCCATGTGAGATGTTGGAGGAGATAGGTTGAGACAATTAATGAGGTATGGACTATTCTTCTTCAAACATGACTCGTGTTGTTCGGGACGCTCAATTCATATTTTATTTATTCATTATCTTAATGATTCAGAATACTAAACTAGTTCAACTGTCTATTTAGATTAGCGATGGCTTTACTTTTTAAACATATTTTAAAGATAAATATGAGAAATAATTTTCTTTCAACTTATATAAACATATTTTCATTGCACCATTCTATACAAGCCCTCTTACCTTTTTAAGGATCAGGGTCACAATATTAAAGTACTGTTAGATTTAATTGGATCCGTTTAGAAACACGTTAGAGAAATACTTTGATTAAGTTGATGTAAATATATGAAGGAGATTATATCGTTTTGTAAAAAATACTGTTGAATATACTTTTAGCTCTCCTCAACGTTTTGTCAAGCAAGCTGATGATAACATTCTTAAAGATGTTATTCATGCATACACCTACCGACTCGATGTACTCAAGAGATTAAAACCATATCCAAGATGAGCACTTGTCGGTTTCTAAGCTTTCGACTTTTCAAGACACGTAGAATTCAAAAGTTGATATTAATTTGAATGAATACGTGGGACGTGGGAGGTGGCGGCCAATTTAAGTTTTTGCATCTGTGTGTATATATAAAGCTAACAAGCTACATATTGTACTATTTTGGTAATGCAATAGAGAAGTACTTTTATGTAAGTGAAGGTAAATATGTGAATGAGATCATCTCGTTTTACGGAAAAACACTGTTAAACATATTTTTTTAGAGTGAGAGTTAAGTGTTTCCAAACAAACACATTATTGAGTTGAAATTAATTAAAACATTGTTGCATGTTTTGGCTGATTTCTTCCATGGTCCTATATTTTAAATACACACACAGAGACCTAGCTAGCAGCTTCTTTTGTTGTTTTTGAAGGACATTATATCGTATCATTGCATTTATATTTACTTTCCCCTCTCCACACTCTTCAGTCTCCCATCAAACCTCACGCACAAATACACACACACGTGTCGTCCGTCCAGCACTCTGCTCTCCAGAACTATATGTCTGCGTCAACTATATGGACCTGGAAATTAATTATTGCACATGAATTTTCATAGAGAGATTAAAAAAAACCACTGCTTGTGCATACTTTATTTTAACTTCTAATGCTCTTAGTCCCAACATGTTTAAGCAGTTGAAATTTAATTAGAGATGTTATTAATGGGTGAGATTAATTAGTATGTATAATCTACATGAGTTTTTGTCAATTAGTGTCTCATTATTAAACGTAAATAATAAGTAATTGGGATATATAAACATAGAAGACAAGTTTAGTACATTCTTTTGACAGAACCCACACACACACACAAGTCTATGTAATTTCTGAGAGAATTTAGGGTTGCGAACTTATTGGTCTTCTTCAAATCTTACTTAAGGCACTGTCCTTTTCTGAGATAAATCTCTGTAAACACGTTTTAGATTGTTCTCATCATCACTTGTTTTTGTTATACACCTTCACTATGAGTTCCCTAATAATTGATATTAATTCTTAATCGCAGCAATGCATGAACCTCCTAGAATAAGCTTTGATCGTAAAGGCAAAAGAATATCGTGCAAATTCAGCATACTTACAGAGAAGCGAACCGTTGTGCCGATAGAATTGCTGCGTTGAGTGGTTCCCATGATAGCAACTTAACGGTTTGGGAGGCTCCTCCGATGGAAGTCTTACAAATCTTAGAGGATGATAGATTAGGTTTTACTTGTTTTAGAAAGGTTAGAGTATAGCCTTCGTTTTGCTTTGTTTACCAAAAAAAAAAGAATATTTATTTAACAAAAGAAGCATGTTAAGAAGAACATTTCGTTTCGTTTCATTTATATACGTGAGATCACTTAATCATTAGGAGAAAATCCATAAACGACGGAACCAACATTATATATATATATATAGAGTAGGTTGAATGTTTGAGCAAGAAAAAGGGGCTCCATATCAGAAAGCGAACATGGAGATTTCATTCTGCAATTGCCACCTGAATTGAATGATTTAGTTTAAATATGTGCAGAGATTGATGTTTAATTGTGCCCGTTTGGGAATACAGGACATAATTACTTTTACACAAGTAGAGGTAAATGTATGAAGGATATTATCTCATTTTACGAAAAAACACTATTGAACGTGTTTAATTATCTTGGTGATTAATAAGGGACATGACTCCAATATACTATTCTGCGGTTGTCGTCAATACAGAGTCGACCTAGGTGGGTTATCTGCTGGAGAATATTTTAAAAACGCTTCCAGATTAGGTTAAATCTAAACATTGTTGGGTTGAAGTAGCTGCATTTTCTATATTTATATACATTTAACTCGATACCTTACATTTAAATGGTCAAAACCTATTTTATTAAATCAATCTTATTGGATGTGGATTAATCTTTTTAATATATGGTCTAAATTAATACTGCGGCGATAACGGATCAACAATTTGATCACTAGATAAAAATCACAGACACATATATAACTAATTAATAAATGATAAATATATATATGCACTATTAATGGTAACAATTTGATTTATGAACACTTGTAAATTTTTATATTAATTCTTATAGTATAAATTGTTATTTATAAATTTTCATATGGATATTTGTTATTTTTCTTTTGTTAGTAATTAAAATGCATGTATAAACTTCACCTACATTATCATAATGAATAGTAACTTCTGCTCACCTAAGTCTTATTCAATTTTCATTACCTATGAATTAAAATATAACATAAATGACTATTAATAGGTAATAATATCTTATCTCCTATATCTTAATTATTTATAATTTTATATAAATTTTCTCCCTGTGTCCCATCTCAAGAAATAGTCTTATAATTATTGATATCTAATTAATTATTTTATAAAGCCTGAGATAGAGTAGGAATTTTATTTCGATTTCCATAAAAAAATCATTTTAAAAATAATTACAAGAGCTAGATAAACACTACCCTATTATGCTTATAACGAAATGATTAAAGCAATATCAATTTGAATTCATTAAATTCCTGAATCGTCCATCACATCATCAACAGAATAGACTAATTAATTGAACGGGCCAAAAAAGCAACAAATACAATTATATATATAAAGATTTATTGATCATCCTAGCTCCTCTCTGCGTCACTCAAGATTATTGCTTGCCTTTTCTTTTGTGTCGATGGAGTTGACATAAATAAATAATTTATAAATAAAAGAAGAAGAGAAAATAGAATAGGAATGCAAGTGGATGGGACGCTGGAGTTTACCAAAAATAAATGCATGCGAAGATAAGACGTCTTCCAGGATTCTTGCTTCACCATGTGCTCTTCCTGCCCTTAGCCCTATTCTGGCTATTACGTACCTATTCCATCAACCCTATTAGGTCAAACAAACCCCCCTAGCATTCAAATTTGGTACTTTCCTACACATTTATCTATCCATCGCAGCCTTCTCAAATCTTGTCTTCTTCTATCCATTTATATTTCAATTATTGTTATTGATAAGATTATGTTCGTCCTGTGATTCCTTCGTATGACCACACAATAATTTAGTACTTGTTTAAGAATTTAGTTCCTCCAACGATACATTTAAATTGAGATAAAATTATTTTAAAATTTATAAAATCATTTAAAAATTTATAAACTCATTTCTCCTAACGAAACTCCGTTGGGAGAAATTAGTTCTGTTGGGAGAAAGGAGTTTACGGATTTCTAAATTGTTTTACGGATTTTAAAATGATTTTTATTGATTTCGATATGGTTTTTACAGATTTTAAAATGATTTTGTCTTGACTTAAGCGCACCGTTGATTTGAAACGAAGTTCCCAAACAATCACTAAGTCTATCTTTTTTTCATCTCACTTGCAGCATCGGTTTGGAACTTGAAGATAATTAGTTGGATGTATGGTTTCAAGAGATCCATTCACAATGGCTTAAATGATTTATGTTTAGTTTCTTGATATACCCGTCTAAATCATATTTAAGTATTGTTAAGTGTAACTGAATCAAATGTGAAAGCTCCTTTAATTTTATAAGAATAAATGCTTATTGGTGTTTGGTTTGTAATTGTTAAAAATGTGTGTTAGGGCACAAGAGATCATCCAACATTTGCCATACCCACATGACTACAAAACCATGAATGTAATTAATGGTAACTTAACTTAAAATCATGATTTTCCCCCGGGGAGGGATATACAATGACCATTTAGATAAATGAATCTCAAAATGACCTCTCAAAGTGCCTTCTTTTTTGTAAAATGTTAAGGAACTATTCTAGAATCAAGTTTTTTTTTGGGTGTATGAAACAATCTAATTGTTTTCGACAAAATTTGACTGCAGAATAATCATCAAATGAGTGCAGTTATGTCATTTCATCCGAATAATCCTAAAATAGAATCAAGCCATTTCAATAACCTATCTTTGAGATCCACACGTACATGTCTTTCTCCAAACACTTACTTTTATGATGTACATTTATACGAGACTTTGGTTTTTGATTGAGATTGGTGAGCAGTAGTTAATGTTAATTAATAGGATGCGTGAAAGAAACCGTGTTTGGTCCGAATTCAAAGAATGCTGTGTTTGGTAGGATGCAGAAGCATGCAAGATTCCTTTATCCGACCTCAAGATCGACGGATGTGAAAGCCTTGGTTGGTGCAACGTCCATCGCAACCTCCTTTAATTATTTATATACATCACACTCTCGTTCAAATCAATCATGTTGCCAATTCAATTCAAAATGATTTGCAGTTATAAAGTAAATATGTAAAGGAAGTTTTATTTTGATTCACGCATTTTTGAATGCCATGACAAATGGGTATCATAGAATAATTTCCCCATCTCATCACAATTCTTTTTGGAAAAAATGGATGAGAACCATTTCAAGATATAGTGCTTGTTTGGAAAAGCTTATTTACTCCCCAAAAGTACGTTCAACAGTGTTTTTTTGTAAAATGAGATAATCTCCTCCACGTATTTACCTCGACTCGCATAAAATTAATTCTCTACTGCGTTTTCAAGCGGACACATGCGTGATGAGAACTTCATGATCACAATACATAAAGTGAGTGTCTGTGTGTTCCTCCTTTTTCGATGTGAGAATTCGACAAATTCATGCACGAGTGGCTAGACGTTGATCAACTTTTATATAATCTCCTTTTGGCTTTTTGGTTCGTCCAGTGAACAAGAGCTTTTATTTTCCCAACTTTGTGAATGTTCCCTAATGAAAGCAAGAGCGAAGAGATAAAAGCAAGAATAATGAATCAAACCAGATTAAAATTATTGGGTCGACAGGAATTAAAAGGAGAGTGTATCTGATTAAACATTGTGCGCTCGCGCATGTGTGTATGAGAAATGGACACGACGATTTTTTTGAGTAGGGTCATGTTTGTCTCCCACATCACTTAGGTTTAATCAAATCGTGATTAGGCCTGTCTTTGTCTTTGGGGACAATTATAAGGTGCTAATGCCATCACTATTTGCCTTCATACAAAACAAATCCGTCCTTCGTTCAATTGGGTGTAATTTTTTAATAGCATATATGTGTGCTCTTATTGAAGGCAGTAATAATATTTGATGTATTGTCGGATACTAAACGTCTAAATATAAACACATTTTTCAAAAACTCAAATTTTAATTTGTCACACTCGATATAGTAACCCATTTCTTTAGACTCGACCGTTAACATCCGGGGTGTCAATTTTGTTACAAAAACTTGTGCTTTTTCCAACAGGGGTTAAGCTTAATTATTTGAATAGGTTAATTATTTATAATATGATGAACTAATGTTTAAATTTTTGTTGAGGTATACCTACATTTAATACTCAATAATACCTCAAACATAATTATCTCAAATAAGAGAAAACATTTGCTTAGAAAAAAAGCCTTTTTCTTAATTAACCTTTTTCTTTTAACAAAGTGTGTGAATGATAAGCCATATACGCATGATTAATCTTCTTATCCTTACTTTATATAATTGAGAACAAACTTCTGTTGTGCTTTCAGTTTCATACGGATATTTAATTTCTCAATCATGAATTAATGATTAATAAATTAAAGACAAATGATGTTTCAAACTTATTATTTTTATTATTAATTGGTTGAGGATCTCTTGACATGCATGTTATGCCTCCATTAGTTTAGGAATTCATTGTTAGGAACTAAGGGCCCGTTTGGTACCCAGGAATTGAAGCCTGGGAACTGGAATTGGAACCGGAATCAACGTACATGGGCGTTTGGTGCATTGGAATTGGGTTCCCGGTGGAACCCAGTTCCATGATGAAGGCTGGACCTCGGTTCCATCCTCAACCCCATGGAACCGAGTTCCAACCCTGCTTCCCTCCACCATTGCCCATTTTACCCTCCCCCTCCCCCGCTATTCGATTCGGCGTGATGAAGTGGGTGACGGTGGGTGGTCTCCTCCATCTCCAGCAACGGAGGCAAGCGATGGAGGCGAGCGACGAAGGTGAGAAATCTGTGATGAAGACGATGGAGGTGGAGATATGGCACGACGATGGCTCCTTCGACGGAGGTCTTCAATCGACCACAGCGACGGAGATGGAGATCTGGCATGACAAGGGATTTGTAAGAACGATCTGACACGGCGGAGGTCTTCCATTTGCGAAGACAACGAGGTCTTCGTTGGAGTTCTTCGCCGGAGGTCTCCATCTACGATGACGATGAAATGCGGCGAAGATGGTGATCTGTCATGACGGTGGGCGACGGCGACGAAGTGGGTGATGGCGACGAAATAGGCGGCGGCGATGAGGAGTCTAAATCGCGTTGAAGCAGAGCGACCTCCAGTTGAAGCAGGAGTCTGGCAAAGAGGAGAGATAAGTGGGGGTATATTAGTCTTTTCTCAATATTAAATTAAAATAATCCCTCACTTCTTCCTGCATACCAAACATACTTTTAATCTTAGTTCCACTTCCATCAAAATCAGTTCCGTGTACCAAACGGAGCATAAGGGCTCTCGAACAATGACGCACATGATCTCAAATCTAGGATGTTATTTTGTTATTAAATATTCTAAAATTTGTGAGTGTTACTTACTATGACTTCAAATTAACAAGAGTTTGATGAATGATAAGATGCAAGTTCATGCAATAACGTAATTAATAATAATGAAATTAATTATAAGTGAAGAGGGTGCAAATATATATATATATGTGTGCTG
Source organism: Vachellia pachyceras (assembly GCA_025593235.1). NCBI lineage: Eukaryota > Viridiplantae > Streptophyta > Magnoliopsida > Fabales > Fabaceae > Vachellia > Vachellia pachyceras. The sequence goes on along the minus strand of JANTPZ010000348.1, from coordinate 5,831 downwards.
TGACTTGTGAATGGATTTTGTCACTAGGTATAATTATCTTACTATTGAAAATAATCCTATTTGAATATTCAAACTTTGATTGTTCTTATTGTAGAAGATTATTCCATTCCTCTAGATCCAACCCTTGTTGGTACTTACAAGAGGATTAAATATGAATGCATGACCAACAAGGGTTGGGTTTAATGAAGGAGGTTAATCTCTAACAATTTGACAAATTATTTTTTGAATTTTTGTTGGAAGATATACCCATATGTAGTATCTAAAAGTACCTTGAATAGGAAATAACCCGAATGAGCTGACCCACTACCATACCTTGAAATCATCGGCCCACTCTGTTTTTTCTGAACCTACTAAAAAACTTCTACTGAAATCCAGTGGTTATATAACCCAAATATCGTCTTTTCCTTGGCCTTTTTTTTCATGTCATGTGTATTTTTCACACAACAAAGACAGATTGGTTCACCAATGTGCCTTTGGTTAAGATGATAAGCGATCTCATTATTATAAAAAAAGGAGAAGACAAGTTCAAATCATATAAAATACACTTACTCAAAAGATTCTGACCTTTAATGCTTCTGACCCAACAAAAATTCATTTTAAGTTCAAAGCAATTTGAGAACACTTTAGATTTAAATTCATTTCGTAAAATTACTTAAAGAAAACTAATCCAAACACTCAAATTAGTGTGAGAGGCAACGAGATTCTATATTTGGAGTATTTTCTTTTCAGCTTCTAGTTGAAAGCCAAAGTTATAATTTGCAAGGTAAAAGAAATGGGGCTAATGTTGTACTATTACCAGCCATCACGAAGAGGGTTTTCAGGACTGAGTGGAGAGAAGATGAAAGAGAGAGGCCCACCAAAGCTCCCTTTATATTTCTTTCTTTGAACCTTCTGGAATAATCCAAGTTTTAATAAGCACAAATAATTGTTTTGGAAGAGAATTAACATTTTGGAGGAAAATAGATTAATGATAGTGATAATATATCCATAACCATAAATAGCTACAGTTCACATTGACTGGTAGATTTTGATCAACTGAGTTGGATTTTACCAAAAATGGTACTCACAATCCATAAATTAAAGATTCGCTGCTGCTTCTTTTTTTTGTTGCCGTCCCCTGGTCATATTTCAATTCATACAGTAAAAATAAATAATGAAATGTGAGGCCCCCCCGGTGTCCATGGAAAATAAATATATCTTCGTGTATGGTCTTTGGATTGTGATCTTATGAAAACGATCCCCAGAGTGAAAGAAAGCTATGAAACATCCGTATCCATTAATGTAAGTTGCATGCCCATCATTGTGTAATAACAAACACACACTCACTTTTTCTCCTGTTACATTACCCTCAACCCCATTATTATCATACATTACTTTATAAAAAAACCCAAATATATTATCAGATATACAGTGCTGTATAATAATTTAAGGAGCAAAAATCTTTAAAATGACTTTAGGTAATACATAATGATATTCTTCAACAATATACTTTAAGTATTAGAATTTCATTTAGTCTTGTCATCTTTTAAATCAGGATCATATATACTAATGAGATGAGAAGATGAGTTAAACCTGAAACTGCATTATATAAAGCAGATTGATTAAGAGGCAAAAACGAAGCTCATGAGCATATATTCTGCTACATTGACGAGAGATGACTAGAAGAATTTTCTGAGCTATGAATCAGATGCAGCAGAAGCTGGGTATACATAATAATAACTAATAACTGTAGTCCTTGTTTGAGAATCAAACAGATGGGAAAAACTTGTTGAGATTGAAAGGAAGAGAGTAGAATTCTTCACTCCTTGTATCAGTCCTGTATGATCTGAATTTGTCCCACCAGTGCATCCCTCTGTCCTTCCGAGTCTGATTGTCCTTCTTGTGCAGCGTCACGTCCAAGAAACGCGCCAGCATACCCGCCACAAATGCTTCCGACGAGAATGGCACATTGATCATGTCGTTGAACTGTCATTCAAAACCAAATATTTCATCAAGGATTCTTATATTCAAGAGCATGCCTAATATTGATATATGCCTGTGTTTTTATGATTGATTTAATAGGTCTTTGGATTAATTTATTTCAAATAAGGTTACGATATACTGTAAGAGAAATTTGAAGATTGGAGATGATTCTTTTATACATACCCATCTAGCATGGGTGTGGACAGGACCATAGCCTTTGAAAACTGTGTACTCGTTGAAGTACTGAGGAACTGACAAGCCCATGAAGAAAGAGAAACCTAAGATGAATTTGGTTCGGAAGCTGTTCAAGTTGCAAAACTGAAGGAAACCGAGGCCTGCGGAACCTGTGTTGTTGTTGGAACAATGAAATGAAACAAAAGTAAACAATCAATTTTAATGAAGCTAATACAAGTGACAAGATGTAAGGTAACCAGGTTCTTAGGTTGAGAATACTACTTACCCACATAGGCAAAGAAAAGGCAGTACAATGCTGCTATGATTGGTACTGGGATTGAAGCAAAGACAGCCCCAAATTTTCCTGCACGGCAATCATATTCAGTACATATGTTTTAACATGGAGGACACAAATCATTGATTATATTAAGAAGCTTACCAAGTATTGAGAAGAAGATCATGAATCCGGCCGCTATTTGGGCCACCCTTCGGCTACCAACGCGCGTCAGAGCCAAAAGTCCAGCATTCTCACTGGGGAAAGCCAAGGACCAGTTTTCATGACGGTGAATATTGCTCAGAGATGGGTGTTCATAAGAAAATGCTGAGGTTTTGAACTAGAATCTTACACAGAAACTGATGATCCATTTCCGGTACCAAAGATCCCAGAAAACAAAATTCCTACTCCCTGATACAAGGAAGGCAAAAATCTTTCAATCATGGTGAACGAGAACAAGGATGCAAAGATAACAGACTGATTTAAAAGCCTTTATATCAGAGTAATGGAGGTTTATTAAACTATTAATGGATATGGAAATAAATACTGATTTGTTGAGAAGTGGAATAATCTTAATTGGGGAAACTAATGGTTCATTAATTTCTGTTACCTGCCAACCAACACCACGGCTAAGAACTGAAGGTGGTATGGGAGTTGCACTTGCATATCTTGCCACAGCAATAAAAGCACCAGTGGACTGTTGAATTAGGGGGAAATCAATGAGAAACAAACAATAATGAAACCCATTAAAAAAAACAATTTGCCGACTCAAAGTTGCTTTTAAGTTTAAACACACACAAACACACACCGTTCACTAGAGCTAATCATAGCAAAATAAAAGCTTAATTGAAAATATAAGCAAACCTCCACTAAAGCAACAAATGCAGTAGCCATCATAGCAAACGTTTCTCCAGCATCAAATGTAGGAGCTCCCCATTGAAAAGGGTACGGGACTCTAATCCTGCATGAGATTTTAGGATTACTGCTTGTTAAACTACGGTTTTTCTACTAATCTGGGTACTAACTTCGAGAGCCATGACTGTTGTTGTCCTGATCAAGCTATTAATAAATAAACTGAACATCTGAGTTTGAAGAACACAATATCCTTCTCACCAAGGGGAACCACTAATAATTCCAGCACGATCAGTTCTGCAAGTCATTTGAGTTTTAGGTGCTGCATTTTTATAGGCTCCACCCACAGTGAGGAGATGAGCATAAACCCACACAATTGAAACCGAGAATATAACTGCAAAGCGATCGAATATAGGTCTGTCTCCTTTCATCATATGAGGAATGTACTGCAAAAAGTTGACTCCAGAATAAAAACCTCATGGTGGGTGTTTTCTTACTCTGAGAGCTATGTGCAAATATAAATCTAATATTGCAACATTAAAGACATACGGCATGAAGACAGTCATGAATCACCTGTGAAAATATTAAAAGGATGACGATTTCTGGCAGCCCAATCTCCACGCATTTCGCAAGCTAGAATTACACAGGACAGAGTTAAACTTAAATATAGGAGGGAAGTAATATAATAATAAGTAGTAATGATTGTTGAAAATATACATACCACAGGAAAACCCAACTCATACAAGCCAAAACCTGATAGAGCAACCAAGGGAACAGCAGACAGTGGACTTAAGAACCTAGGCAGATTAAAACCAGATTATTCACCAAGAAGCTGAAAACGAATATATAAATTTCACAGAAAAAATTATAATATATAAATCTATTATTAAAGTATAACATCTCTTGACAAGAATATGTCTGCAAAACTCTGCCCCGGGGGGGGGGGGGAACAAAAATCCACCTCACTATATTGCGCCAGAGACCACTGAAGCCAAGAACAATTTGGACGGTTGAAGCCACAATAAGAGCACCCTGTGTTGCTCTCATTATCTTCTCAAATTTCTGCATTTTTATCAGAAATCAGGTAAACAACAACGATAATGATACAACATAAATGGTTAATGGTGAAAAATAAGAAGGTAACAATCCTATGAATCAGCCAGCCAGCCAACCTCGTTTGGGTCCACAGTGTCACTGTAGCGACCTGCTAAAATGATTGAAATGGTAGCAGGGACAAAGGTGTAGGATCCTCCAATAATCGCAGGTAGACGAGTCCCAAAAAATGACTGGAATAATGTGTTTATGCCAGCCACAAACTGTAGAGTCTGAATCACTTTTGCTTTCTCCACCTAATGAACCCATTTGTAATTTCCATCAAAAATTGAAGAAGCACATAATCGAACAAGATCAAGAACCAATCGATTTTTTTTCCCACTTTCAAGACTTACATTGCCTCCTCCCATTTGAGGAACTAAAGAGGAGGGTATCAGAACAGTTGTTCCCAGCATGACCAAGTAATGCTGGAAACCCAGTAGAATCGCCTCCGCTTCATTAACATGAAAAAAAAACTATACTCAATTCTCACATTACCAAAAGCAAGAAAGAAACAAACATCACATTACTAGAAGAAATTGATCTTACGCCAAGGAGGAGGACTTGTAATGCAGTAAGAAACATTGGGTAACTGTTCTTTCACTGGATGTGGCAGAAGCTCGTCCTGCTTTGGCTGTGGCGCAGCTCCCCTTCCGGCCATTCTCCGATACTCCCACTAACCCCTAGCTTTGAGAGCTCAAACAGAGGTAAAACAGAAGATATTTACAAACCCAGACGAAGAAAAGAAAACAAGAGTTTGAGTTCTTGTTTCAGCTAAGTACAGAATGACGATGATGATGGGAGAGAAGGAGAATGAGAGAGAACGGTGGAGAGAACGAGAGAAGTCACGCAAAATGAAAACTTTCTTCTGTTTCTGTGGGAAATTCAAAGAATAACGATAGCAGTAGAGAGGAAGTGTGGAGGGTGTAAGTGAGTGAGTGATGCCTTTTATGTAAGTTTATGCAATGCAGTTGTATTTTCGGCTATTTTGGTGACCCAAGAAGGCCACTTGGAGACCAAGAAACACGTAACAACATAAAAGTGAGCGTGAAGATGTGGAAAAAAGCAAGAGAAACAAGCCTTCGCTTCTTCTAAAGCGAGAAAAAGAAACCAAAATCGCTCAAGAGAATCTCTCACTCAGTTTTCTCTTTCTTTTCAATATTCTAATCCCAACTTTAAGACTGTTATTAAGTCCCTGCCTTTCTTTTCTTCAACAAACGTAAAAGATAAAGCTTGCACAAAAGCATCTTCACCTTGCCTTTATTAATCTCAGATTTGCGATTTAATTAATGCTATTAGTTGTCAAAGCTCAAAACCATGAACCACACACAAACACATTGAACAATGAAGCTAGCAATAATTTCAGAATATTATTTTCACAGAGACAGAAAGCCAGAAAGTTCATCGTCTTCATCCTTTTTGGCCCCAGCTTCAATACTACTACTAATATACTAACTGCAAAAATGATCAAAGGCTC
>JANTPZ010000346.1:0-34021 GCA_025593235.1 Vachellia pachyceras | reverse complement strand
TCCATTTGATTTTGATGTTGAATTCCAAATTTCCAATATACAGCTCCTTTTGCCATCTCTTGGTTACAGTTTGTACAGTACTGGTGGATAGTTCTGCTGTTGTAAACAGAATTTCTGTTGAAGTCATTTTTAAAATAGAAAAACAGGTGAAATTGAAAATATTATTTCCTTATTTGAAATGCATATATTTTACGACAAATAAAATCCATGCATATATAACATGAGAGTATGACCTCTTGGGAGGTTAAACCTCTGCATCCTGCCCTCTGCATATATAAAATGTGTGTATAATAATTAAAAGTTATTTTATATAAATTTCATTAAAATCATAGAAGATTTGCTTTTACGATTGATTTTCTGTAATGGAATTTAGTTAAGGACTATATTTACAACAAATTCCATATATATATATATATATTAAGTTCTCAAATAATATATATTCACGTGTTATTTTTTATGTAGGTTTATATTTAAATAACAATATTTTAAAAATAGGATAAATAACTAAATATAACTGAAGAACTTAATATAGTGGATATAAGGAATTTGATTTAAGTTTTTTTCCTTTTGCCATCCGAATTTATTCACAGCCAGCTCCAACAGCCTCAATGATAATCCATTGTAAGTTTTTGCAATTGATTCAATGGTAAATCTAAACATCCAAATTTATTTGTTAAACTTGCAAATGATTAAAATAATATCAAATATGACTCTTGCACCGTAGTTTATGTGCCATAATCCACATGTAGTACTCCACAAAGATCTTCTATAACCATCCATGAGCTTAACCCAGGTATCTTCAACCTTGGACAAAGGATATTTAAAAGCCTTGTCTGCGCAATCGTTGGAAAAACATATTTTGCATGAGACAAAACTCTTTTCACATTCTTAAACTCGTAAACCGTAAATCATGTCAAAAAAAAAGCTTATACTGTTAATCCAAACGAATATCGATTCTATTACAGTCTTAAGCTTCCCATCATTGACCAAATCAACCAGATACCGAAGATTCTCAGCTTTTGGAATCGTAACCATAGGCTTAAGTTTTTTCTTGAGAGCACAAGTCATTAATCCACCAGGAGTTGGTCATATCTATAAGCTTCCCATGAAGTGCTCAAGTTAGGCTCAAAAGTGGATCAAGGAATCCCGATTGCATAGATTATAACAGCATCTTATTTCTTACCTGATGGGCTCTTCAATGCAGAACCTTCTGTGATCTTAGTCAAAAACCTCATCAGCTCCTCAACAGTTCTGTGTTTCCGAACTTTGCCAGTTGAACCGTTACTGACTTACACCACCCGATGTGGCCGTTACAGAATGTTCTCCCTGTGAGGGTTGCTCCCGTTGAGCTTGATCACGGTTTGGATGATTGCTTGGTGAGCTGAGACCATCAACAGGTTAGCCTGCACATTCTATCGCTGAAACTTCAGCTAGCCTCGCTGCTGTCACACCCTCTTTTGGCAAGACAAACTCAGCTAGTCCACCAACATTCTAGCTCAATACTTTTACATAAAGTCAAGTGATTTGAAATATCAATGCTTCATAGTTCTTGGTAAATCTAAACGTTTGTCAAAGGGCCAAATAATTATATGGACAACTCAATATAAAGTAACACTTGAGGTTTGTGATACAAAATTATGCTTAATCATAAATCACCTGTCTTCAAGCTGAGTGAAGGAATCAGAAATAAAACAATAACAAGAAAAAAAATTGTTATGAATATTACAAGATCAAACATGGATGTCCATAACATTTGTCTCTTGAAATTCTACACTTAAAGTTATAACCTACAATATGAATGGCTTTTAGAGAGTTTTCTATGATCAATACACATAATCACTCTTATATTACATATCATACAATTTATGTATATTTATTCCTTTTTGTAACTCTTGTAAAAGAATTTAACTTGTGGCCTATAAACAATAGATATGAACCAAACGGTTGGAAGCTTAAAGTGAATGAAAAATTACTCCTCCTTCTCTCCAATGCTTTATTCCTTTTTCCCCTCATCTCCTTCAACTCAATCTCTTATACATTCCTATTTTTATAACACGTTATTACCACGAGTTTGCTCCGAAGGTTTGAGGTATAAAGCCCTCTGTATAGAGGTTAACTTTTATAATAACGGCAAGTATACGGACAAAAATCAAAACTCATCAAAATTAAATGGACCAAAATCAAGACTCATTAAAATTACAAGAACTAGAAGAGTTTAAGTTTTGAACTCTATACTTTTAAAGAGTTCCAGTATTGATTGATCAATATGTAAAGACCAACAATGGTATTAGTACATTTCATTAAGGGTAAAATCTTAATTGATTCAATTTTTGATACATTGTATGGTCATATTCATTTGTATTTTAGAGTTCATTGAAACATACATGCTTTTCATGGATTTTGGATATTATGGCTAAGTCTACTTGTTACTCAGTATAAATAGTTTGTTTCTTTGGAGGGCAAATAGAATAGATTGTAACCAATATACAAAAAGGCGAATAAAAATATCATATTATAAATAGAAAGCAAGTTAATTATCAATTTAACATTTTTATTGAACTCTTATTTTGGAAACTTATGAAGAGATAACAAGAAGTAGATCCTATCCTATTGATAGTACATGAGGACCCCTAACAAAGGCAGAGCCAACTTCACCCTTATATCCCTTTTTAAGTGACATACTCTATAAAACACATAATAATATATGTCTCTTCAAAACACATCATGGTGAGGCAATGCTTGAAGAGAAATCAATGGATACGCATGAAATCCAAGGCTTCACCAACCCTCATATCTTTGGACCATCGAGTCTCAATGTAACGTTCAAAATTGAAAGGCTTGAAGAGAAGTGGGTGTTCAACATCCACAAACTCTTTTGTAATTTCAACATCTCTATGCCTTGGTGCTTGCAAACTCGCCACAACTGAAATTCTAGTTCTTCCTACCTTGCATTGCACACGATGAGGCATATTTGGAAACCGTCCATTGCTCCACACCTACACATCAATCATTCATTCTGAACAAATTAACAATCATTTTTCTAATCAAATCCACGACTTAACATGCATAAGCATATGCCAATAAGACAATGGATAATTGGTCCGCAAGACTAACAAGGTGGGTCAATAAGACCCGGGTAAAGCATCGAATTTGGAGCTTATTCCCATGTTGTCGATGCTCTATTCCAGCCAAGGACCTAAGAACACCAAGGTTCCCCAAAGAAGGGCCGTATGTGACCAACAGATGATTGGGTTGACGTAACCGGGCAAACACCTTGCCCTTGGCTTGTGGGTGAGCCAAACCCTACAAGCCATTAAGTCATTGTTGAATGTGGTTGATAGTTTGACAGTCCAGTATTCTTTAATCATTGCTTGTAGACTAGTGGTGGAAGGTCACAAGTATGATCATGCCCTTACCTCAAGCACTTGATCACTCTCCCCTTGTGCTTCAAAGAGATGCATGTCAATAAAAACATAGAATCAAATTAAGTTCACAAACATGAAGTGTCATGTAATTAAAGAGATATATATGGGAAAGGGATTTAAATGGCATGAGAACAAAAAATATACGGATGGATGTTAGAAGGAAAGATAAATTTACATTGGCAACATCGCCAAGGTTGGCAACTAAGGTGGCAGGTAAATGAGGAATTGGAACAAAGTAACTGGTGGGAAGATGCAAGACTTCAAGGACATCATTAAGGTCATCATCCTGGACAACTGTGAGAAAACCTAGATCAGTGTGCTCATGGACTCCTGAGAGCCCTACAGTTCCAGGAGTGAAACTGTATTTGTTCATCTTGAAATTGCATCGCCAGCCTCCAAAATCTGTGGCTTCAGATGACCCCACAATACACTCCTTTATCTTCTTGGCTAAATCTACTGCTAATCCCTGAATTTCTTTCCCATATGCCGTCATTATTTCCCTGCACATTTAATAGAATTCAAATGATATATCAAGCAATTAGCAACAAATTTTTTCGCCAGGAGTATCCCTGCACATTTAGTCTAGCATGGTAAAGTTTTGATGGGTGAAAGTAGACGCAATCTTCTTGAAATAATGCAATAGCAGCTCTGTTGAATTGGCCCAAACATTGATTATGAAGCTTAAAAAAGAACTAGGGGGTCTCCACATCAGAGAAGAGATGGGTGTTTGGGCCAATATAACGGAATTGCACCAAAATTGCCCATTTTAAGAAGATTGTGTATGCTTATACGCCCTTCAAAGCTTTATCGTTGTACCGAACGCTCCTAGCGAAATGTTTTTCTGCGCTAAAGTCGCAACAAAACCTAATTTTTCTTATACACTAACTTGTCATGATTTGAAGCAGCCAACTAAGTGTTTTAACAGCACTTAAACATCAGTGAATCTTCCAACTTCTCTATAACGTTGTACTCATCCTAGTGGCAGTAACACATGCAAATAAAGAATTAATCTGAGTCGCATCCGAGGACTCTGTCCTTAAGAGCTATTCACGACTACCGGCAAGTAAGTTGCGGCACTCTGCAGGATTAAACGGATTCTTCCTGTAATAATACAAGAATACAGAACTAACGAAAGGTATAATAGAACTCAGCAAATAGAAGACAATACAGGAGGAGAGGAGTATGAGGCTCTCTTTAGACCCTTATTTTATCAAAGTTTTTGCAAACCATATTTTCCAACGCTCAGACACGAAAATGCGTGAGTCTTTTAAGCTATGCCATCAAACCTTACGTGTTGCTTTGCATCAGTTTCCAATCTTATCATAAAGTGCAATGATGCATTGCTTTTAATAATTTTAAAAGAAAACCATAACCTTCGTAGCCATAAAAAATTTATAGTGTATTAAAGGTTGATCCAAAAAAATTAGCCTTTTTAAATTTTGGGTTCCACATTAAATGCTGAAATTTCTTGGTCAAGGCTTTATTCAAAATAGTATTTTTATTTCTATAAAACTTTTAATAGGGTGTCTATTACACAATTAACTTGCACATAAAGAGTAAGGGAAAATTGCTGGATTTGTCTCCGGTGACTTTTATCATGTGCAAGCTCTTTCTTCCCAAATAATGTGAGACTCTTCCTTTGACACACCCACACACAATATTTACAACACTAAGAGCAGAAGTTATGGATATCAAGACAGGAACCAAAGTCATGGAAACCCATATTTTCATAAAAAGGATTGATAGGAAGATAGGTATAGCCACTTCCCTTAGCAACATCACCATTGCGCTTCTTGAGGTCTCTTGGACAAACATGCAAATAAGTTGTCACCTTCTTCATCTTCTTCGTTAAGTTGATTGGTAAGTTATGGTTCTTCACCCTGAAACATCCCCATTCATCACAAGCCTCTGTTAGTTTCTTGTATTCTTCCTCGTTTGGAAATTTCTGCATGTCGATTATTGGGATGCTCAAGATCATGCTCATCACCGCTTTTCTCTATCTTTTAGGAGTGGACAAGGAAGAAGAACGGTTGAGATGTTTCTTGTGATCGATGTGCTGATGATTGAATCATTGGACTGGGATGCCTTATTTAAAGTGAAATCTTCGCTGTCAGTATTTATATTCCATGTTTCTAGTCTTATCTATATAAGGTAGAAATAGAAAGAACTTATAAGTTACATCATTAAATTTTACGTGAATTTCCAATTTTACTCTTAATTTATAATTGTGTTGACCTTACTCTCATAAGGTATAATGCACACTCCTATGCCCCTCATTATAGGGTAGAGAGAGAAAGTTTTATTTGACCTTATTTGTAAATCATCTAATTAAATTTTTTCACAAGAATGTACAATTTTACCCTTAATTTATTATGTGTTGACTTTACTCTCATGTGTTATATTGGATATTAAATAGAAATAAAGTTAAAAAGTTTTTTAATTATAAGGCGGCAGGGTTAATGAGATTCAAAGTCTTCCTTGGTATCCATGAAACATATTGAAAGTGATTTATAAATTGGATCGGATGAGTTTTGAATAGAAATAAAGTTGAAAAGGAAATGTATTAATTGATATATAAGGGGTTCCTAATATTGGGCCCATTTGGGAACGTGGTGAAGAAGTTTTTTACGTAAGTCGAGGTAAATATATGAAGGATATTATCTCATTTTGCCAAAAAAAAAGTACTGTTGAACAGATTTTTGGGGTTTCGAGAAATGTTGCCAAACATACCCATTACCAGCTCATTTGAGATTTTTGCCAAAACAAATACATTCTTAAAACATATTCCATTAGTACATATATGTGCATTAGAAAGCTTATAATTTATAGTTAATTTGGAATCCTTTGTTGTAGATACACTTTCTAAGGATTTTTAGTATAAATTGTGTACATGAAGGCTTATTACCCAAAAAACATTACGAGAAATATAAATTGTATAAATTTTACAAGAGAATTGATTAAATTTAAGATTTTCATTCATTTTTATAAAACATGAAATGATTTATAAATAGAATGAAAGCTGCATTTTCTCCATGGCGGCCACGTAAAATGATTCATGGCTGTATGACATCGTGTTTGTTTGGGACCACCGTTTCCCCAACGTTACATGCAAGTTGAGACAAAACCATCTTAAATTTGTAAAAACCATTTTGAAATCCATAAAAACCATCTTAAAATTCGTAAAACCATTTTGAAATCCATAAAATACCTCGAAATCTGTAAACTTCTTTTTCCCAACGGAATTCCCAAACACACTCAATGGTTCGTTACTCCAAATGGTTTTAATTGAATTGATGGATTTTTCTCGATAAGACAAATGTACTAGTATGGTGTTTAATGAAATTAATGCTACAGGAATTAATGAAAATAGTTACTGCATTAAATGTATCATTTAACTTTTTTGTTGATACCCCCCGAAAATGTATTTATTTAAGTATACTTGATTCTAAATTTCTAATAGATGCAATAAATCTTTTTTAAAAATGTCTCAAAAATAAATTTTCAAATAAGTTGGCATCCTGTATATAAAAGTCTAGTTGCAACAAAATTTTAACCAAAATTATTTCTTAAAGTTTGTATGGAAAAAAAAAAAAGTGTTTCTCTTATAATTATTCGGAAGTATTTTTAAAATCGAGAATCAAACCACTGGAGATTTGTACTTTTCATATAAGTATGATAATTATATGTAATTTTCACATATCTATGGTAGTTATATGCAATTGTGATGGCATTTTTATATAACTTTTACACATGGCCATTTATATGTAACCTGAAAAATGATTGAAGGTGTTTGATGTACTCATCTGATTCTATTTATAAATCACTTCTAAAATATTCCACACGTATTAAAAAAATCTCAAACCTCATCGACTTTACTTTAAAATTTAAAATTTTCAAACTTTATCTATATTTAATATTCCTTATAACCCATATGAGAAAAGTCAACATGTAATAAATAAAAGGTAAGATTGTAAATTCATATAAAAAATTTAAAGAAGTGAGTTGTCTAAGGTACAAGGATTAATGTATTAACGATTGTGTCCATTTAGAAAAGCGGTAGAGAAGTACTTTTACGCAAACCGCGGTAAATATGTGAAGAAGATTGTATCATTTTACGGAAAAACACTGTTGAATGTGCTTTTAGGGGTTAATAAGCTTTGCCAAACAGGCACAATAAATGCAATGTGCCCTACCATGCACATTGTCTATAAATCATTTTTCCAGTAGGTATATAGAAAATCCCAAGCTGGGCATTCTTAAATTAGCCAAGTTGTTGTCAACAAAATTTTGATAATAAATGCAATGAGCCTGCCTAGGTTCCTTAAAAAAGCCAAGGTGAAGCCTTCTTAAATTAGTCAAGTTCGTTGTCAACAAAATCTTAAGAGGAAACCACGTGGAGGTTCGAACCCTGAGGAGTGACAGCCACGATAATTAACGCAACCTCAAAGAGATTGTTCCATCGGTACCTCACTACCACCGTAAGGTCTCCTCACGGGGGTCCGAATTAGTCTGGGGTGGGTAATGAACCTAGGATACCTCAGGATACCGGATGGTTTATACAAAAAAAAAATCTCGAGAAATTTTTGAATTATCGTTAAAAGTTACGGAAAGATGAGTTTACCATCAATCATTAATTGACAAATCAATGTGCCACCGCTGATAAGTGATGTTCGCACAATGAATAAATTAGGATATAATGAGTCACAATGCCACCAATAATATTCAATATGCAATTAATAACACATAGAATCAATTAAAAAACACTTTCATGTAAACAAAGATAAAATTTATCTCATATATTTACGTCGAATTGCATAAAATTACTTTAAAAACCTTTTTGTAAGTTAATGCAATTCCTTAAATTTAAAGAAAATTAAAGGAACTCATGATTCTAGGTTCTTACAATAATTTGAAGATTGTTTAGGAAGTCGGAGTATTATTTCTCTTACTTAATAATTAGAACCGTTTTGTAATTATCAATTTAAAGAAAAGCAAGTTAATGCAATTCCTTTAATAATCTTGCTACTATTTCCTTCTAATTCCTTTCTTTCTTTTTGTTTTTCCCCAGTGATTCCTTCTGCTAGGGCTGAGCATTGGGCGGGAGGGACTGCCCCAAGGGGTGCACTGCGCCCCGCCCGTGAAGGAGATCATGGGTACGGGGCACCCCGTACCCGTGGTCTTGCTCATTTAGGCCCGTGCCTACGGGGCATGGGTCTAAACGGGCGGGTGTCACGGGTAACGGGTTACCCGTGACACCCCCCAATTAAAACACCAAAACAAAAAAAACAATTAGATTTCAGTCATTTCACTCATGGTCCAGCATATTTGAAGCAAGCAAGAACAGGACAAAGAGAATAAGCTTAGCAAAGATAATCAGATTTCACTCAAGGTCCAGCACATGGACACATTACATGTTGGTGGAAGTGGAACCAGCCAAAAAAAAAACTGAACCATTCATTTACAACCAACCAAAAGAGAGAGAGAGAGAGAGATCAGCATACAACCAGCCAAAAAAAACTAAACCATTCGTTTACACTAAAATATAATACACTAAGATATAATACTTCAACTTGGTTTTCTATTAGCAAGCATCACAGGACTAGACGACAATTTTTTTTTAAATCCTAAACTGAAGTCATTAGAACTTAGAGAACACATTCATTGCTTGGTTTATATGCACATGGACACATTACAGGTTGGTGGAAGTGGAAACTCTTCAACTGATTTTTTTTATTTTTCAAAATATTAAATCCAGATCTAGATCATATCTGAGAGAGCGAAGACAGTGACGAACCTGAAAGTGATTTTGGCTCGATCACGGGAAGACGATAAGCAGAAGTGCAGAACAGAAGACAGAGACGCGATCAGGCGACTTTGACGTAGAACTTGCATTCTGATCTGAGACTGAGAGACTGAGAGAGCGAAGACGATAGGCAGACGCATAACAGAAGTCAAAGACAGAGACGGTGAGAGGGAGGCGGCTTCTAGAGAGCGACTGAGTGAGCAAGAGAAATTCGGTGACGGTGAGGGCTTGAGGCGTGACTTGAGGGCTTGAGGTGACTGAAGTCTGAAGGAGACAAGAAGCTTCACGAGGCCCTTAGTCAGCTTAGCTGCTGAGGGAAATTTTTTTTTTTTAATATTAGGTGCGGGGCACGGGCACCCCGGTGGTGTACCCGTTCCTCGCCCTTTGAAGACAACACCCCGCCCGTTGGATGACCCGCCCGTACGGGTTCAAAATGGGCAGGTTATTGCGGGTTTATTTCAACGGGTAACGGGCGGGTTGGGCCTGGTTCGAGCTTACTTGCTCACCCCTACCTTCTGCTTCAAATACTTAGAAAAAACCGTGCGTTAGAAAACAAAAAGAAAAAGAAAAGGCCCGAGATCATTTAAATAATATTGAATGAACGATATAATTAGTCAAGAAAAATATTTATCAATAATTTTGAAAAACCATCAACGAAGTGGACAAAGTAGATATATATAGAAATGAGCAGCAATATCAATAGAAATGATCAAAGCACGATGTAATTTATTTTAATTTCACATAATTCAGGCAATGCCACTGTGGAGTCAAAGAGATGCAAATCTTCTCTATGAATTACTTCCCTCTCGTCTCTATTTATAAAGTCTCTTTTTTTTAATTGGTCTATCCTTTTTTACAAGTTTTTATTTGGATTTGTCTGATTAATAAGTGCGTGTTTGGGAATCCATTGGGAGAGTGATTTTATAAATTTCAAGGTAGATATATGAAAGGAGTTCAAAACGGGCACTTTATCGCTTTTACCCTCCATTAATTTCACTAGTTTGTCTCACACATTTTCTTTCATCCTTTTTTTTTATTACCGTCTCTCTCCCCTTTATCCACTCATAGATAAGAGCAAATTTAAAAATATATATATATTCCATATTTATTACTTTTAACTAATTTTAATTGTTTTCTTAAACATCGCAATTTGGTTAATGGGACTTCATAAAAAGAGATGGAGAGAGTACTTTGTTACTTACATTAGAACTTATCATTATATGATCTTTAGTTGTCATTTAGTCTTCCCGGTAATAAGTCATATCGTTCGAACCTTCCAGTAATTTCGTATTCAAGTACTTTTTATACGGGTAACAAGAACAAAATGCTTCGCTAGTCAAAATCAATGCAATTAGGGTCAATGTCGTCAACAACGGGTAGAAAGGTGTTGAGTCTAGTATAAGGCGTTAATCATTTAAAGCATAACAAATCAATATTCGAATTATATACCTTAATTAAATTCTATTTTTATTATTATCAATCTAATCTCGGGTTGACTCTGATTTATAGTGTCAATCGTTAAATCGATTTTTAGTACGTTAATCATTTCTATCACTTCTTGTTTTTCGTACAAGAGATGGATGAGGTGTTTTGTCTTTTATATAAATTGAGTTATTTACTTTAATCTTAAATATAATACATCAATTCACTTTATCTTTTGCATTTATGATTTTCTCTCTCAAAATTATCTCTATATTTTGACAACACAAAATTATCCTAATTATAGTGAGGTGGTTTCTAATGCAAATTACTATATGGATAGTCTTTGAGAAAAATTAGCATAATTTTTATAAATCATTAATATAATTAGTTTTCTTAATATCTATACATTGTCATTTAGCTACTTACATTTAAGAATATACGAGTATCACATAAAATTTTCCATAGTGTTTTTTGGAGTGTTGAGTTTTATTGTAAGATAAGATAGCATAAGAAGCTATACATTTGTTCATATCCAAAGATTTAGTACGTTTTTGGAAATCTGTTGGGAAAGTGATTTTACGTAAGTCGAAATAAGTATGTGAGAGAAGTGTTGTCTTAACTTATATACAACGTGGTTTTAACGTCAAACCCAAATAAGCACTTAATCAATATTGAAAGTGACAAATTTTTTGGGAATTGCACATTTTTTATGACATTAACGAAATAAAATATTGATCAAATTCCCTGGATTGTATCGGCTTAGCTGGATATTGTACTCTTATGTGAATTACGTGTTTTATTTCAGTTGAGAAACAAGGACAATAAAATACATATATTAATGATTCAAAGGTATTAAAAATGTTATATTCCACAACGTTATATACAATATAAAAAGTAAAATAGTCAGGTAACTTTCTTATATCTATTACCTCCAATTATCCAATTACACCATGTCATGTATCATATTTTTTAAATATTAGCAGTGTCATTTAACTGTAAACTTATTAAAAAAAGAAATGATAATTTGTAACCCGAGAACTTAACATAATAATGGATATAAAAAACTTGATAACAGTATGTGCATGTAAAAAATCTAATAATCTTGCACTTTTGTTAAAATCAATGAATGATGTTTTCAATCATTGATCAAAGTGCCTCAATTGCAAGAATGTAGTGCTTGTTTGGAAACACCGTTTTCCAAACAATACACATATTCCAATAAAACCACCTTGAAATCTGTAAAGACCATCTTGAAATCCATAAAACCATCTTGAAATCTGTAAAATACCTCGGAATATGTAAACTCCTTTCTCCCAACGGACTCCCAATGTAGTGTGTGTTTGGGGATTCCATTGGGAGAAAAGAGTTACAGCTTCTAAAATGGTTTTACAGATTTCAAGATGATTTTTATGGATTTCGAGATGATTTTTACAAATTTCAAGATGGTTTTTCTTGATTTACGTGCACCGTTGGGGAAAATGAGTTTTCAAACAAGTACGTAGCTGGTCCATTTGCCCATTGTTATTTCCTTTTCACTTCTCCAATCCTACGTTCATATATCTCATTCACATTCAGATAATGGGATTAAATTTGAATTATTTGCATTTATAATGAATAATTTCTCCACTTTCTTTCTTTTTACCATGTTTATAAAGTATTCATCAGGTGCTTAATGTAAAAAAATGGGTAACTAACTTAAGTCAATTTGAAAAGTTGGATAAATTACTTAATTATAACAAATGTAACATAATCTCTCTAAAATACTTAAATACAATATTAAATTATATATCAACTTATAAGTTAAATAAATTAGTTTGTAAAAGATTATAAATAAGATAAAATTTATTAATGTTTTGTATTTAGAATCGGATGAGTACATAGAACAAATGTCAACAATTCATAATGTTTTCATAATTTATTAAAGATGATCCATCCAAAGTTAATTGAATGCATATGTGAATTGAAAGCAAAATAATGGGTTAGACAATGTTACACCTTCATTCATATTAGAGTTTATTTGGAAGTTCGGTAGATATATCTTTTATAGAGTTTGAGGTAAAATTTAGATTTAGAGAATAAATTATCTGAAAATAGCTTTTACATATTCCAAGACGAAACCTATGATTTGAAAAGGTAATATGTTTGAGAAGTTATTATGATAATAGCTTTTACGCTTTATGAGTCAAAAAGTAAGTAGAAAAGAAGAAAGTTGAACAAAAAAAAAAGAGGAAATACAAAATTTATTAAGAGAAATAATGTCATTTAATAAGAAAATAACTTTTTCAAAACCTAAATTTTATCCCCAGAATAGCTTTTCTGATAAATGTGAGTACTTTAGACAAAACTTAGATTTTGCTTAAGTTTCCAATGGGGTATAATTCTCTAGAGAAGATTACATCTAAACTGTGAGTATAGGAAGGAAAACCGTTCTTGTGATAACCATAATAAGGAGGAAAAACAAGCGGACATCAAAGTAAAAATTAAAGAAAACTATAGATATCTCAAGAATGGTTTTCCATTACAAGAAGGGCATTCTTTCCAGCATAACAAGTTTGGCAGAAAGATTTAGATCCCCAGAATTATGCATCTTTGAGGTTCAATGAAACTAATTATTTTGGCTGTTAGTTAAACATATAAATCCAGCCTCTAACACTAACACGGTATCCCACATGCCATTTTACCAACTTTGCAAAGGATTCCAGCACTTGATATACTTCAGAGATTCCTAAATCAGGACGCTCACCAAATTGACTATCTTCAAAGCAGCAGCGCCAACAGGAATAAAGTTGCTTTCTAAAGTAACCATCAGATCAAAAGCTTAATACTATTCACATATAGATACACATACAGTGTCACACACTGCTAGAATTATTTCAAGTCAACTCTGCTAGTCAACTTCTTGAAACACCCCTTGGCAAAACTACACAAGGAAAGGAAGATATCCCGCCACTCAAGCTGAAAATGGAACTCACTGTATATATACAAAGAGCATTTCCCCAGCAACCGAGGGACTTATTTAGCCATATGCTCCTGTACACTATTTATACATCTCTAAGCCTATACACATTGTCAATGCAATCTTCTGCCTCCCAAAGGAACGACCCAAAAGCTGCGGCTTCCATGACTAACCTCCTCAAGCTAGAAAATGAAGTTAAAATGACATCATCATTCTCGACCAACTCGCATTTATCGTTTCCGAAAAGTGCAAGAGTATAACTCTGTATCAATTTTAGAGCCTCTTCAGATCTCAGTTTAGCACATCTCTGCAGTGACCCAGGGTAACATCCCATTAGATAATCCTTCAGATGCACAACTTTCTCTTCCTGCTCTGTGAGCCCTTGTCCAACAGATGGCGGGTTATTCCTACGGCCAAATATCATATCATTGAATCCATAATGAGACATATCACGAAATGAAAGACCAGTACCACCCCTGAAACAAAGATCGCTGTTATCCAAAGATAAACTTCGATCCAGGTGGTACCTCAATGCAACTGACTTCAGAAAGTAACCGTATAATATCGAGGCGACATAAATTTGGGTGAGCATGAAATGTCTAATTTTAGTTTTAGCCCAAATCTCTCTCACGCTACAGTTTGCTTTCAAGCCAGTTAGAGTGGTTACATGTTCCTTCAATAAATCCAAAACCCCCAAACTGTGAATGGACTCTAGATGCCAGTCCTTTGATGGCAATATCTCTAGCCTACCATTGTAGATGCATCTGGATAGCTTGGGAACTAAAGGGACCCTGATCTCAGAAAACTTGTAGAAGATCAGCAAATGCATGATATCCAGTAAAACAGTTTGACACTGATTCTCTTTTACTTCTGCAATCCTCCTAGCATCAAGTAAAACTTCAAGTCACTTGCCATTCAAATAATATATAGCAAAGACTATTATGCAACCATTAGGGACTAAAGAAGTTAGTTATTACGCTGTTTACCTTGTTCAAGGCCATGACTTTAATGTCAATCAATAACCAATTCATAAAATCATCTTAAAACCACTCAACGTCTACAGGTCAATAGATAATGTAACAACAATCACCAAGTAGACAAGAAATAATTTGGACTCAAACAGAGTAAGCCAGGCTACTTGAAAGAAATGGATGCTGGCCACAACTTTCAAGTTTTGGCTAATCAAGCTTCATTAATAAACTTGACAGTGTTATATATATATATATATATATAAACACATATATAGACGAAAATATATAAATCAACGAACAAGCTCGAATCTCACTCCTAATAAAATAATTTATAGCCAATCCAGAAAGCATAAGGAACCTTGGTTACTTCACCAAATGTGTTAAACTGTTCTGTCCAAAAACAAAGAATCAATGAAGAAATAGTCCATCACAGGGTTCCAATATTCTAAGACCTTACAAACCATAACTAAATGTTATCTATATGTCAGATACTTAAATCATCACACTCTACATCCAAACACAAGTAATGACATAAATATACCACTACCTGAAATTGTGGTAAGATCTATCCCTTCAAATAATATCAAAAGCAAAGTTATGGGCATAGTTCATTAGAGTGGTTGGGCATACAAAACTGCTCAAATACATTGATAATTTTTCCTCCTCTCCTGGCTTTCGAAATTACCAAAATGAAAGTTGAACGATGACAGAAAAGCCAATCATCAATAGAATGAAAACTTGATTTGCAATAATTTCATTTTATTCAAGGAATGGCAGAGCGGCCAATTTGTTATTTTCATAAGCCTGCTTAGTAGCCATAGTTATGCTGTCAAGACTTGATAGAACAAATTATTATACTTTCCACAGTATTCATAAGCCATGAAAACCATGTGCGGTTCAATAAACCACATAATATTTGTAGGCATATGTCTCAAACGTAAGCAGAGCCACTATCAGTTGCAGAGCCATCACATCACAAATGGACACATAGTGATAAGAATGCAAAATTAATAATCAGTTGACCAAAAGCATAGAATAGATGAGCCGTGTATGTGTAAGAAGAATTTGAATAAGACCACAAACCTGTGAAGTACTTCCTCATCAGAACCACCACTAAGTACCGAACGAGCAACTGCAGCCTCTCGATCATCAGACAAACTCCTCAGTTCTTCATTGACGGTGAGGCGAAACAACTGGGGATGGTTCTGCAAGACGCCGCCGAGAAACTTACCCACCGACGTTTTAAGCTGAAGGGGCGAGTTCGAGCTCCAGGTAATGAACTCGCAGGGGCTTGCGCCAGCACTAGCTACAACATTCCTCGGCCGGCGGCGGCTGAAGCGGTCAAAAACAACACGCAATGGCCTGAACGGAGAAGAATCCACAGACTTGTGATAGAAATTACAGGCCAACTGGGGTTTAGGAGAAGAGAGCAACAAAGAAGAAGAAAAGGGGACAGTGAAGTTGGGAAGGTGGCAGAGACAATTCTCCATGAATAGAAGTCAAACAGAGAAGATGGTATTCAATTGAGAGAAGAACAGGAGTGGTAGAGGGGATTAATGAGAGAATTAAGGATCCCAGAATTGGAGAATTGGAGAAGAAGGGGAGCGAGAAGTGGATTGAGTGGAATGCACAAGAAATTCAGTGGAGCATGGCCAAAAATGATTTTTTATACTAAGAACTATACCACTTGTGCAGTTGTGCTTGTTACAAGATTAAACGATACCTACAAATAAAAAATTATAACACAAATTTTAAATTTCATTAACTTTATTTTACTTTAAAATTTAATTTTTCAACTTACCTTTATTTAATATTCATTATAATACATAAGAGTAAAATCAATATATAATATATGGTAAAATTATATATTTTAATGAAAAATTTAATAAATTGATTTATAAATAGAACCAAATAAAACATTATTTATCTATATTATATAAATAGGGTAATAGGCGTAGTCATGATTTTTTTTAGTTTACCTTTATCAAGTTCTCAAAAAAGAGAAAATGGGGGAGATATGAAAATGATATAAAGGTGAAGAAAGAGAGAAACTAGATAAAAGTAGGGAAATTTATTGATAGGTCCTTAAGAACGAACTTATTTAATGAATTATCTCAAATTTAAAAATATTTATCAAAAGATTTCATTGACAACATGAGGTGTTGTCAATACAGCGCATGATGTTGTCAATGTATATGACCTCATGTTGTCAATGAGACTTTTTGATAAATATTTTCAAATTGGGACCATTCATTAAATAAGTTCCTTATTTGGGACCTCCCAATGAATTTCCCATAAAAGTAAACTTAATTTTTTTATTAATTTAAGACATATTTCATTATTTAATAGCTATTCCTTGACATATAATTTATATTTTTAATTATATCTCAATGCCCTTAGTTAATTGTTATTTTTATTTAATAGATTAAAGTTGTTATTTGATAAACGGATGTTGTCATTGATGTTCAATATCCTAATTTTTTTTAGATTAGTTGTTACAACTGCTGTCATTAAATAAATTTAAGATATCAGTGTTTGTCAAACTGTAATTATATTAAGGTCATTTAGATAACTTTGTTACAAAAATTTAATTTGAAACTAACCCCTGAAATTAGATGATGATTAAGTTATCTCTATATCCAGAAGTTGTAATTTCCAATTTAGGGATTATTCTTTTGTGTTTCTCCCATAAATATATTGTTATTAGTCAATTACAATATTACCCACATTCACATATACATATTTGTCTCTTGGTTAAACGAAGGGACAACTGAATTTATTTATCTATTTGATGAATCCTAAAAGTTTATTTCAATATTATATGAAGGGTTCGCCCTTTTGATGAGGACAAATTACATATTATTCAATTACCCTTGTTGAGTGGGGTTGAATTTATCTAACCATTTTTTTTCTCTAATCAAGGATATTCTGTTATGGGAATGCAATTCTGTTAGAGGTAATGTTTGATACTAAATGTATATATCTCTTCTAAAAGTGTTCAAACATTAGTTCATCATGATATAAGAAAATAACACATTCTACTGGATCTAATCTCCGTTGGTTATCTGACTCCTTTTTCATTTTACCGGAGCTTTGCCCCGACTACATCCGGATCTGACCTTTGTAAAGCATCTGACTATGGTGAGTGAATCTTTCAACAAAGACTTTTGCATACGTTGGGGTTCAAACTCAAGACCCTACTTAAACATAATTAAATCGTTTATCACTTGGATTAATCCCTCGTTGATTCTCGCTAACTCCATTTAATTTTGATTCTCAAGGGTCAATTGGATTGGGCTTTAGTGAGATTATTGAAGAAGCCCAATGGTTCTTTGTATTAGGCTTTATATTTATTTGGGCTTATGAGACTTGGACTGGCTGAGCATTAGTAGCTTTTTTCTTTTCTTTTTTGGTACAACAACTTTTAATTGAATTACCAATGGTTAGTTGGATCAAGTGGTAAGCGGCTTGTTCCAACTTAAGCAAGGTCTCGGGTTCGAGCCTTGTGTATGCAGCAGCCACCGTTGGGAGACTCACCCACCATGCCAAGTGCGCAAAGCGGGTCGGGTTCGGACGTAGTCGGAACGAAGCTCCGGTGAACCGGGCGGGCAACTGAAAAAAAAAACTTTTAATTGAATTGGTGCGAAAGTCAAAGATGAAATATATTTGACCCAAAAAAGGTGAAACATAAAATAAGATAATACCGATAAGTTTCATCTAATGAAAATAATTAGTTTCTTACAATATTGATAAAATAGTATTTGAATCTATTTGAGGGATATATCTATATTTAATGTTAGATAGTGCAACATATATGTTCGTCTTCAATCTATACATACGTATATTTAGCAAAAAATAATAAAATAAGGAAAGCCAAAATTATATTTTCCTTGAAATTAAAACCTAAACGTTTGTGAAAACGCTAATTAAGCTTAGCGTAAATAAACCCTGCACAGTTAATTCTGATGATCCTAATTAAGCTAATCGCATGCTCATGCTCATGAAATTCAATGAACGAAAAATGACAATTTTTTTATCTAAATATAGGTATTTTTCTATTAAAGATAACATTTTTGATGTAATGTCGAACATTTAATATAAACATATCTCCTAACTACAATTAAACATGACTTACCATATTGTGAGGGACTAATAGATACAATAATCAATTAGGGGTAAGCAACGGGCGAGCGGGTTAGCCCGTGCCCCAACCCGTAGCCATATTTAAACTCATTGGGTGTTTTGTGAGATGAGGTTATACATTGGTAATATTACTGAAAATTGATGCCAACAAAAAATAGAATTTAATCTACATATATTATTTGCACGTATTAGGTTTGAGTTAACGATTTATTCATGTTATTGAAGATATTCTTGAAGTGTTAATTAGTGTATATTATTGAACAGATTAAGGATATATAATTTAACAGTTTTATGTTTAAAACCCTAAACTTTAAATTGGGAATTGTGTAATTGAAATTGATTTGCAACTTAACTAAGGTTTTGGGTTGAGAGGAATAATTGAAGTTTGGGTTAAATTAGATAGTTGAGAGTCTATTGACGACTATGAATTTTAAATGATTATTTCAAGAACGTAAATGTACATAATCAAGTCGATTATTTAATTCAGTATATTAAATTTGTATCTACATTATTATGTAGATTAAATTGATTGTAGTTTGTGCTTTATGGCTTGAGCTTTCAAATATTCTGGAGTTGAGGTAACCAATGTTAATTCATTTTATATAATTGCATGGATTGTAAGGTATTTTCGATACCCTAATTATGTATTACAAACCTTACCTCTATTTTTATATGTTTAATTTTAGTGAAGTGGGGAGTATTTTCTTTATATATATATAAAGGATATGTTTTGCTTAGAGATATATTTGATGAGCTATTCATAATTTATCTTTATCCGTAACATATTGTGAATTTATACATTTGTGGGGAATTGACATATTAGGTGTATGGAAGTAGTTGGGTAATCTTGTGATGATAAGACTTTTGTAATGTATTGTGAATGTATCTGCGGTTGTCCCGCTAGTGATCATAGTGGTTGGTTGTATTGAACTCACACTCAGGTGGAGAGTCGCTTAGACCCAGGAGGAGGCCGGATTTTATTGTGACTCACACTCAGGTGGGGAGTTGGCCTAGACCCAAGAGGGAACCCAGGTTTTATTGTGACTCACATTCAAGTGTGGAGTCGGCCTAGACCCAAGTGGGAGGCCAGGAGTAATATGGAGGAGTAGGTTAGAGGGATCACTTGTGCATTCTGGTTACATTGAATGGAAAACATTATTTTATTTGAATATTGTATATTAGCACTGTTTCACTGACTTATAATCCCGTATTGCATATTCTATGAATTGATTGTTGGTTACTGGGACTTTATGTTTCACCCTATTGATATACATTTTTTCAAGCGTGAAGGGAAGGAGCCAACAGTTTGATAGTAACTATCACTGTAGACTTAATAGTTAAGCTATTTTAAGGAGAAATGTATATTGCCAAACTTTAGAGCTTGCATACTCTGATTTGTTTTTATCATTATGGTTATGCCATGATATTCTATATATGGTTAACAATTTATCTTTCGGTATCTCTAACTTGTTACGTATCCATTGAGCGCTGTTTACGGACTATTATGTTTAAGGGGATGCTTAAATATCGTTGACTCTTGTGGCTTCAATGGTGACTTGTGGGCGAGTTTTGTGCCCTGGGTCAAAATGATACTGTGAATTGTGAAAAGTTTGTGGGTTGGGTGTCTCACCCACAACTTTTGTGCCCTGGACCTTGAGGATTTAATAATTAATTGTGTTTAAATGTTTGGTTTATTTGGAATTACAAATTGTATCAGAAGGGATCACGAGTTACATAATTAATTGTGAATTTATTATGTGGATAAATTATTTAGGGGGTTACAAGAAGCACCATGAATCCAGATTGACGCCGTGAAACAAACGATCGCCGCAAACCAGAAGATGAAGGATGAAGACAAATCTGGCTACTAGAAAAGTAGATCCGCGAAAGATGAAGAGTCGAAGACTCTAACGAAAAGCAGATCAAAAGGCTATGGCTAGTGGCTGCTGGCGCTAGGATGAAAGCAAAGACGAGGAGAACAGTAGAGGACAAGTGGCAGTGCAAAAATGAAAGCAAAGAGCAGATCGACACCCTGAAGACAATTTGGGTGACGTCGACAATGGCGAGTGGCGATGAAGACTTGATTCGCTTGAAGACTCGAAGACTAAAAATCAGCAGCAGTAGATGAACGAAGATGAAGACGAAAATGAGAACGAAGACTCGAAGACGAAGAGCAGCAATAGATGATGTGCTGGGGATGGGAGAAGTCGAGGAGGTTGTCGAAGGTGAAATCTCTGGAGGCTTTTGGTCGGAATGGAGAAGTTGAGCTCTGGAGCAGATTGAGGGAGCTGGCAAGCCGCAAACGAGGTCACGGTTTGAGGGAGATAGGGTAGGTCAATGAGATTAGAGGAGAGTGAGTGAGACTGTGAGATGAAGAGAGTCAGATAAGTTAACAGCCCAAGTAAATGGAAGGAGCAATGTCAGCCCAGTTTTTTTTTAAAAAAATACATACGGGTGGGCTACGAGCAGCTCGCCCGTTTATTTAGTATAGAGGTGGGTTTTAGCCCGCCCGTAACAAGCCACCGATAGGCGGGGCCAATCCGGGGAATTTCTGCCGAGTACGGGTGGGTTATGCGGGCTGCGAGTTTTTTGCTCTCCCCTATAATTAATTTGAAAATGACAAGTTGATTTTTGAAGGTACTATATCTTATCATTAATATAAGAGGAGTTGACTTTTTGGGAGATTATTATAAAAGCTGAATAAATTACTTAATTATAAAATATATTTTAAAATATTTATATATATCATTAGATTATAAATCAATTTATAAATAAGGCAAATTAATTTATAAAAGAGTATAAATATATGATTTAATTAGCTTCATTGATTTTTTTTAAAAAAATCAACTTTTATATTAAGGTTCGAATATTTTGTTGTTTACACATGTCTAATATATTTAGATTTCCTTAGCCATATTGAACATGTTTTTAAACACCATTTGCAAGTCCATTTCTATTTTCATCTTAATTTTCATTTCTATCAAAATCAATTATGGTGTACCAAACATGTTATAAGTTAATTAGCTTTATTAATTTTCTAAAAAAATCAAATAGATCTTATATTAAGTCTATGAGGTAATATTTTAGTATTTACACATTTTTAACATATATTTTATATGAAATAAAAATTTTATTTTCATACCCTCATTAAACATGTTTTAAAACACCATTTTCAAGTCAATTTCCATCTTTATGTTAATTTCCATTTCCATCAAAATTGTAGAATAACGAAATTGAAAAATGGCTAGTTAAAAACTCTTAACAGGTGCAATAATCTTTGATGTGGATAAGCTTCAACTTGAATAATAGGCTTCTTTGATGGCATTATTTGGAAGCTTGTTGGTGTATAATGGGATAAGAAGGAATTATATTTAATTATTATAATTGATTGATTAGTTTTATGTTGTTATTCGGATATTTAGGTTTGTTGTTATTTTAATTATTTTCCTACTTTTATTAGGATTAGTATTTTATTATTATTTAACTCGTTCAATGCATTTAAAAAATGTTTTAGAATGCTGAATCCATAATAAAATATTTGGAGATGTTAGATCCACCATTATTAATGTCTGAAAATTTCTTATTTTTTTCTTTTTTTTAGTTGCTGGTCAATCTGGTTAAACAAATAAAAAAACATGAAACAAACAAAAACTAGACTTGTTTTCCTCACTTTCTTCGGGCCATCCAAACAAGACTTTGTTAAGGAGTCTATTCAATTGATTTTTTGTCCCAACTTAAAATAGAATTACATTTATTTTCCTTTTCAGAGATTTAAAAAAATAATATAACAATATATAATTTTTTATATTTTCCTTCTCTCCAATTATTTCCTTTTCCTCTAATACCTCAATTCTATATTTGTTGTTTCAAGTTATGGATTTTTTTTGCCAACTGTTTCTGCATATAAATTAAGAAATAGTAATTAATTACTCCTTCCGGTTCTAAATATATTAGATCACAATTGCATTTATATTTAGAACAAAGAAGTAGTATAAATTAGGGAGAATTACTTTAAAGTCCCGCACTACGAAGTAATTACTCTAAGGTCCTAGGAGGTTGTTAATGATAGTTGATTTACTTAACAATAATGCTCCTCGACTTGTTATTAACAACATCTTGGGACCTTAGAATAATTAATTCACTATCACAAACCTAAATGCAATTCTCCCTATAAATTATAACTACGCGTGGACCAAAAAATTCTCAATTAATTTTTTCGCTTAAAAGCATAAAAAAAATAAGATTTATATGAAAGAGAGATGATAGGTCAAAAGAAAGGTGATAATTGTCCATAAATACCTGTTTAGAATATTAATAGTCAAATAATAATTAGATAATATAATTTTATACACAAAAGCATAATATTATGAAAGATTCGATATATGTATGTATATGTGTGTATATAATACCAGCAAATTCAAATACGATTGGACAATTAATTCTCTGCATAAATATTTGTGGACCTCTTTTCCAATTTCTACAACAACCGAAGTTTTGAAATAAAGACAAAAAATAATGATATATTAATAAAAAAGATTTAAAAAAAGAGAGTATGAAAAGCAATTATGTTATGTGCCAGCTGGAAAATGGAGGAATAGCCGTTACGCAAGTAGCCGTTGTCAAAGGTCAAAGAAAGTGAAACACGTGGTATTTGGTCATTACTCATTATTTTTTTTTATACAAAGTCATTACTATTATTACTTACTCCTCTTACTGTGTTTAATTTTATGAATTTATTTTTTATTTTTTTGCCAAAACTTTTACGAATTTATTTATGAAATGGAAAGAACTAAAAATTGCAACTTGGAGCTAATAAAAATAATAAATAAGTAATAACCCCTCCACATAACGCAGACTATAAATTTGCAGGTTTACTTTGCTTCTCCAATTGTGGGGGTTTAAGAATTTAGAACCTTTTAAGAAAAAAAAAATATTTATGCAATTCTGAATAACATGTCAAAATCAGTAAGAAATTATTTGAAAATTTATTAGTTAAAAAGTACCTAAATTTGTACTTTCTATCATTTTGGATATGAATTTTTACGTAATATCAATATTTTCTGTATGTAAAAACATAACAGATTTTTTCACTAATAAAATTTTTGAAACATATACCTTTTTATAAATTTTCTCTGATTTTATCTAATCTTTAATTTTTTTTACCTGATATCTAATCTTTAATTAAGTTCTTGTAATATTTTAATTATAAATATTATGTGCTAACTCCCATCTTTAATTAAGTTTTTGGTGGTGCACTTACATGCTTGGTGGCGATATTTAATATAACAGACTCTTAAAGTTTATTTGAGAAACCCCAAACAATGTTAAAATGTAAGTTCAGATAAAATTCCTTTTAAAATTTTGTAAAATTATTTAAAATAAGTTAATTTAACCGATCTCCATCAAGCATGGAAGTGACATTACCAAGGACAGGTTGCTATTGCCATGTGACCACTACTCTCACTAGAGTTTTTTTTTTTGGTCAAAATGGCAATTTTTATTAATCTCAAACAAAATATTACGAACACCAATAGCCGAAGCCAATATAAACGCTCAGATAAAACCTATGAGTACAACCTATCGCACAAAATCTCACCAAAAGAAAATACAACAACTAATAGCTGAAGCCTACAAAAGAAAACAACCAAAAAAAGAAGCTCAGCTACAAAACAAAACAAAAAAACAGCCAAGTCTACTACTACCAACTACCAATAAAAGCTCAGCTAAAATAACAAAATAAAACCAAGAGATTGCCATTCCTTGGGTTAGCCTATATCTGTCTTGTTGCTTTCATGGCCCGTATCTTCTTCTGAATCCCTTCTCATTAGTTCCAACAGAGTGTTTGGTGGCTAATCTAGCCATCCTTGCGGTACCAAACCACTCATCACCTCAGTTGCCAGACACTTAGCAACATTATTTCCTTCTCTTCTAGCCAGTGACATACTCCAGTTGCTGTATTCCCTGGCTTGCATCAGTTCCTTGCACTTCTTCATAATTGCTGCACATTGACTGTCTTCCTTATTCCCTCCATCTCCTTTCTTCAGTTTACCCATCAGACATTGAAATGTTGTCTCCATTTCAACCTTACCCCACCAAATGTCCCCACACAACAGCACATCCAGCATTGCTTGACACTTTGCCATGCTGTATGATTCCACCTGCATTATGCTTCCTATCCCTCCCATAAATCTGCCATTCCAATCTCTTCCCACTGCCCCAATTGCAGCTTTCTGAGTCTCTTAGCAGTATTTCACATCTATATTGACCTTCACTGTGCCCCATTCAAGTTTATTCCAGTTCCCTTCATTGTTAGCCTCATAATATTCATCATTTGCCATTGCTGCCACTAAAATTCATTTTATCAGTCTTGCTATCTAGACTATCTTCCTCCGTTTCCTCAGCCAACTCCCTTTGTCTCATATCCTTTTTCAGCACTACTACCAATGAAAGTGGTGGCTTCACTATCCATTTTTGCTGAATCATGCCTTTTATAGCATAGGTTGCTAGTTGATCCGCCACTTCATTCCCATTGCACGCCACCAGTGACACTGTCCAGTCTTCTAATAACCTCCAGCATCTTATGCATTCTTCCAGTACCTCAGTAGATCCCCACTCACATCCTTCCACCTCCTTCTTCCTTATATGCCTATATAGTTCCTGGCAGTCTGTCTCTAGAATTATCTTGCCTCTACCAAAGTGATCCCTACACTCCATAGCTTGTATGGCTGCTAAGCATTCAGCCATGAAAGGGGAGTATGCCTTCACCACTTTCCCAATTCCTCCCAGGAAGATACCTTTTTCATCCCTTACCACCACCCCTATTGCCGCTTCCATGGTATTTGCTTTATAGGCTGCATCAATATTCACCTTAACACTCCCCTTACCAGGCGCTTCCCACTTCTTGTTCCTTTCATCCCTACCAGATTCTTTACTCGCCTTATTCTTTCTTTCATTTGCTTCTTCTTGTTCCCTTTACAATCTCATTGCCCCTAAGACACATTCCCAGGCATTTACTTCTATTTTTTCAAACACTGCTCTACATCTCATCTTCCAAATCCCCCAACACAGGGCTGCAAATAAAGCTATTGTTGCATCATCAGTATTATCTTTGTTGCCTATCCATTCCTCAATCCACCTGTCTATTCTGCTCATTCCTTCCTCCTTAATTTTTACTGTCATTGGTGAGCCAAACTAGCATTGTTTAGCCCATGAATAGAAAAATAACGCATGTTCAATTGTTTCTACTCCCTCTCCACATAAATCACACATGGGAGTTCTAGAGCATTTACGTTTATACAGTGCTTCCTTGGTTGACAATGCCCCTGACACAGCTCTCCACATAAACTGCACCACCTTCAGAGGCATTTTGATTTTCCATATTGTTTCCCATAGCTTCTTTGATGGATGATAAGAGCATCCCGGTTTATCTCATTCTGCTTCTTCTCTTCCCTTTAAGGCCTCCTTGTACCCTGACTTAAATGAATAGCCACCCTTCTTTGAGTACATCCAAACATAGCCACCCTTTATGCAATTCATTTCTTCCTCTTGTAGAATACCATCTAACCTGTCCAATTTCCATTTCCCCTCCTCTATTAGATCTGCTACCAGCATCTCCTGTATGTCATCTTCCACCTCATTCACCACAATTCTCCATCCAAGCATTTTTGGTACCCATATGTCTTTAAAAACTTTTACATTCCTCCCATCTCCTACCCTCCTTCCTAATCCCTTCTTTAGCAGTTCCCTCCCTTCCAGGATACTTGCCCAACCCCATGATGCGTTGCTTCCTTTACTAGCCTCCATAAAATGATTATTTGGAAAATAGAGGCCTTTTAGTATGCCCACATAGCATCAGGCTCTTGTAACAGTCTCCATGCTGTCTTTGCTAAAAGAGCTCTATTAGACAACTCCAGGCTCCTGAATCCCATACCACCCTCACTCTTAATTTTGATCATTGTTTCCCAAGCCTTCCAATGTATCCTCCCCTCTTCCCCTCTTTGTCCCCACCAGAATTTAGCCAGCATGCTGTCAAGCTCACTGCATGTCTTTTTGGGGAATTTGAAACAAGTCATAGGAAAATTTGGAATTGCATTAGCTACAGCTTTGATCATTACCTCCCTACCAGCAAAAGTTAGCAGCTGCTGCTTCTATCCCTGAAGCTTCCTATTAACCTTCCCCTTCACATATGCTAGTGCTTCACTCTTTGACTTTCACCATATCGTTGGTAGCCCCAAGTATCTTCAAGGATTTTCACTTGCTGTGATGCCCATTTCTTCATTTATTCTTTGCTTCACTTCATCACTAGCATTTTTTAAGAAGTATACACATGATTTTTCTATGTTGACCTCCTGACCCGAGGCACTACAGTAACAATCCAAAATACCCTTCAATCTTCTACCATTTCCCTTTTTTGCAATAATGAAGAAAAGAGCATCATTTGCAAAGAAACAATGTGATAATACATCTGACACCATTATAAAAATGTATGGAGATAATAGATCCCCTTGCCTTATGCCCCTTTCCATCCTTATATTTGATATTTTCTTTCCTGCCACCATAAGGTTCAAACTCACTGAGCTGATGCACTCCATGATCTAGCCAATCCATTTTTCTCCAAATCCCATTTTTTCCATTACAGCTTGAATAAACCTCCACTCCAATCTGTCATAGGCTTTGTTCATATCCACTTTTATTGCTATCTCTACTTTTCCTCCCCTTTTTTCTGTTTTTGAGGTATTGAAAAGCTTCATGAGCTATAATTATGTTGTCTTGAATTAGCCCCTTGGTTTTCTGTGATCACCCTCTTCATCAAGTTTTTCAATCTATTAGCCAAAACCTTTGATATTATCTTGTATACAAAGTTGCATGGCCAATAGATCTGAATTGTCCTACCTTCTCAGCCCTTTCAACCTTCAGTATTAATACAATATTTGTCCCGTTTATTATCTTCAAACTTGTCTTTTGGTCAAAGAACTCTCTTACCATTTCTACTATCTCATTCCTTATTTCTCCCCATGCAGCCTGATAGAAGCATCCTGAGTAGCCATCAGGTCCAAGGGCCTTTGGTCCATTCAACTGGTGAGCAGCCTCCTTAATTTCTTCCACTAAAACTTCTTTCTCTAAGAGCAGGTTGTCTTCCCTTGTGACTACCTTTTCCACAAAATCTACAGCTTCCCTCATTTCCCTTTCACCAGCCGAGGCAAATAGTTTTGTATAAAATTTAGTGAAGGCCCTATTTATTTCCTCTTCCCACCATCCCTCATCCTCTCTTCTCAGCTTTGTAATTTTGTTTCTTGCCCTTCTCTGTAGAGTGCTTGTGTGAAAGAATTTTGTGTTTATGTCCCCATACTTGAGCCAGCTTACCCTTGATATTTGCCACCAGTATTTCTCCTCTTTCTCCCATGCTTGCTCGATTTCTTTCAGGATTCTTTCTGACATCTCCCTGCTGCTGTCAGTCATTACTCCTTTATTGCACTCTTCTAGTTTTTCTGTCAGTCTTCTAATTAATCTCTTGGCATTAGGGAAAGCCTCCCTACTCCATTTTATTAGCCCTCTTTCACAGTTCTTCAACCTCTTTACTATTTCCTCCACCTTGTTGTCTTGTAGCTCTCCCCTGATGTCCCATCCCTTCTTCACTACTTTCAGGAAATTCTCATGTTCTATCTAGGCTGCCTCAAATTTGAATATTTTGGTTCTCCTCACATCTTTAAAATCGCAATCAATTACCAACATATGATGATCTGAGCCTAAAGGCTCGACATGAGTTACCAAGGCATTCTAAAAAGCTTCTATGAACTCTACATTTGCAACAGCCCTTTCAATTCTTTCCTCTACATGGTCAATTCCCAGCCTTTTATTGTTCCAATTAAACTTTGCACCTTGAAATCCCAGATCTAATAATTTGCAGTCAACTAGCATCGATTGGAAATTTATCATTATGTTCACATTCACTGGAAGTTTCCACAGTTTTTCCTCCACAATACATACATCATTAAAATCTCCCACACACAACCATGTGCCTTCTACCCCAGCTGCTATACTCCTCATTTTATCCCATATCTTCTTCTTATCTTCTACTCTCGGGGCTCCATAGACTAGTGTTAGATATTTGGGAGTCTCTATTACATTTGAATGGAGGCTCATATGAATTATATTTTCCGAGTAATGCCAAATGTTAGCTGTTATGTCCTGGTTCCACCACACTGCTAATCCTCCACTTCTTCCCCTTGGGTCCACATAGAATTCCTCCTCCATCATACACCTCCTTCTCAATCTTTGTAACTGCTTCTCTCTTATTTTTATTTCCATTAGAAAGATTATTAAGGGTTTGTGCTTCACAGCTTCTTCCCTTAATTTTTTCATTGTCAAGACTCTTTCCAAGCCTTGACAATTATAGCTTATGATCTTCATGGCTCCTTGGTGGCTGCTTGTGGGCAGCCACCAAAACCTTTAGCTAAGAGCATTGCCAACTCGTCAATTTCACCTTCTTTGCCTCCCAGATTATTTTTTGTGTGTTTGTCAGCTGCTCTCCTATTTTTCTGCATTTTCTTCCCTGTCTCTTTGCATTCCTCACATTCTTCCAGGGTGATCTGTTTGCCCCTACCTTCATCCGAGGCACATTAGCATTTTCGTTTTCATCTTGCTCTTGTCTTTGTTTCTTCCTCAGCATCTCCTCCTCCTCCTCTTCATACCTTCCCCTTTTTAAGTTTATTCTTCCAAGCCCCTTTGTCACCTCTTCCACAAGGATTATCCCTTCGTAGGGAATTATTGCTTTTGACATGTCTTCCTCCCCCTTCTCCTCCTCATTTTTATTACCATCCTTTTCTTTTCCTTTCTCCTGTGGCTCAATGTTTCTTCCTTGATTGTCTTCAATTTCCTTCTCGTCCCCATTCTTTTCCTTTCTATAATTCATATTAGCCTGTCCTTCCTCTTTATCTATTAGTCTCTCCCCTGCCTCCCCATGCGTCTGCCTTCTGGTCTCCATTTCGTCATGTGCCTTTCTTTCCCTGTCCCTTTACTGTCGCTTTCTGCTATTCT
Organism: Vachellia pachyceras; assembly: GCA_025593235.1. Lineage (NCBI taxonomy): Eukaryota > Viridiplantae > Streptophyta > Magnoliopsida > Fabales > Fabaceae > Vachellia > Vachellia pachyceras. Next base: position 4,264 of record JANTPZ010000346.1, on the reverse strand, counting down.
CTCCTTTTGTTTTTTGCTACCTTCCGGTATCCCTTCAAACTCCTCCTAATCCTCCTTATAGCATTTAAAATGTTCGTCTAAGGGTCTGGCAGCTTGAGTACTAATCCAATTCCCAAATTCTTTGGTTTCTCCTTCTTCTTCTATATCGTGGATATCACATGTTTTTTGATCATGTCCTAGTCTGCTACACTTGAAGCAGAAATTCTGCAACCTTTCATACTTGATCTTGATTTTTAATGGCTCATTATTCGGATTAACCGTCCACATGCTTGGCACCAGTGGTTTCTTCAGATCTACTAGCACTCTTGCTCTCAGAAAGCTTCTAGTAAGCAGTTGTCCTCTCCTTGGATTCTTCGCCATCATTACATCTCCTATTGCTAATCCTAGTGTTCTTGCATTCTCTACATCTATTACTTCTAGCGGGAGTTCATGGAACTGAATCCAGAAAGGTGCTAAGTCAAAATTTACCTCTCTGTAGGTCATAAATTTCTTACATAGCTGGATATTTAGCAGTGTTCCTTGGATTGACCATGGCCTTCCCCTCAAGATCCTTAGGTAATCCTCCTTGCAGCGGAATTCAAAAATGAAAGGATTACTATCAACCTCGGCTATCTTGAGATCTTCGTTCTTCATTAGATTCCATCCTTTTCGAATCATCTGTATAGTTACTGTTCTATTGTAATTCTTCTCTGTAATCAGCTTCCCTACTAGCGCTCCTCCTTTTGTTCTCGTCTGTTCACTCGTTCTCCACTTCAGATAAACCATTCTGCTTCCTTTATGATTCATCACTCCTTTGCTCGTACCTCCTTCTTCCATTTTCTCTTCCTTAAGCCTCACCACTTTACACTATTACGGTACGTAATGTGTAGATCTCTCTTTTTTCTCTATCGCAATGGGCGACAGATCGCACTCAATGAGCTCTACCGTAATCAGCCGGCGTTTGCGTCACTATCCCCCGTAACTAACTTTCGCGCTCGATGAAACATGCCGTAACTAACTCTCACAGTGGAGAGAGAAGAGCTCCCACAGAGGAGAGAAAAATCGATTCTACTCCCACTAGAGTTTGTTTGATGATTTCCTCATCGATTCTAACTTCAATGGGGCTGTACAATAAAATATTTTATCTTGATTATTAATATAAAAATTAATTAATTTTTTTAAAAAGTTTAAAACTTAAATAAATTACTTAAAAATATTTATTTATATTTATAGTTGGATTATATAAGTTTATAAGTGAAGAAACTTGATTCAGAGAAAAACAGGAATTATGCATAATTTAAAATAATTTATTTAACTTCTTTAATTTTTTTAAAAATCAATTATCTCATAAATTAAAGAGTGAATGTTGTATATAAATTTGGTACTCTTCCATTCCTTCTCTCCGCTGACCCAACTAAAGTTGTATAATTTTTTTTATTGTGTATAATTGAAATTCAATATTCTTTTGGCAACAAATTTAATATTCCTTTTCAATTTTACCATTTCTCAATTATATTTCTCCGTCATTCCCCCCTCATTATTTTTCATCATTTTTGTCTATTCATTTTCTTTCATATTCGCCTCCCTAATTAATAAGCGTATTTTCTTAAAAATAAGTTATTTTTCTAACGTATTTATTACTCGAGTATTTATTAAAAAAGGTATTTATAAAAAAAGGAACAAGAAAAGGGACTCATGGCCAACCCAAGGACTTATAATTATTTGAAAATGAACAATTATTGAAGCAAAAGTGACGTAAAAAGAAAAAAAAACACTGAGACAATCCATTCAATGTAAAAATCAATTATGGCGAGTACCATAATAATGCCACCTAAAAAGAGAGAAACAAATACATTCACCACAACTAATAAATCAACAATTAAAACTCAATAACAAAAATAAATTATAAAACACTATTCCCTTTTTAGCCCCAAAAGGAAATTCCAAATACCATGTGCATCCCCATCCAGGCCGCTTCATCTTTATCTGTCCCATCGGAAATTCCTTCGTCATCGCGTGAATGTGATATAATTATTCAATTGTTGACCCATAAAATAAAATAAAACTTGCTTATTATTTCAGCGTCACACTTGGAAACTTGCACGATCCATAACCTTACAAAATAAATTTCCAAATAAAAAAAAAATCGTCAGGCCAATCAAATTGAATATTAATAATTAAATAAGGAAAAATTACTTTAATAAATAATTTGATTAAATAATTTATTTGACGCTTACTTGGATCCTTCGTTGTTTGTGTGGCAAGGCCGTTGAAGAAGCAGGTCCCACCTGAAGGCCTGAACTGGGTCCAGTATGAGTTAAAGGCGTAACTCGAATGCGAAACCAACGAATCGGGTTTGAAACACGGTTTTCCGGGTTGGATCGCGTCGCAGGTTTTGTTCCCCTGCGAGCAAGCGTAGGATAATGCATCCTGCAGCGCCGTCTTGTTGGCTCCCTCCGCCACCACACACCATATCTTCCCTTTGTATGGTTGATTGTTCTCCGCCGGCGGCAATGGCTTGTACTCCGACTCCGGCGTCTTCCCGGACAGGTCGATCTCGTACACGTGCGACCCGTTCGGATACAAAAGCCCGAAGTGCCGCTCCGTACCCACACCCGGTTTCTGGTTCTCGTTGTATAAGGCGAAGATGAAGGACGGGAGAATCGAGCCCGGTCGAGCCGGCGTGCCTACCGGCGGTTTGGTCGTAACCTTCTTCACGAAGTTTCGGTTGTAAGTTGCAGCGTTGTGAATATTCGCACCAATCTGGTCAATGTCGCCTCCATTGGGCCAACCCGTTTCTGCGATGAATATCCGAATATTCGGATACCCGAGCCGTTTCATCGCGAAATGCACAGCGTCAACCATCTGGTCGAACATATTGTGGTACACCAAACCCGTACCCGGATCCGTGACCGTTATGTTCTTCGATTCGAACAGCGTGTAGTCCAAATCTATGGTGTTAGGATCCGAACTCCAAGCGAAATACGGGTACACATCGAGGAAGAAGAACGACTTGGTCCGATCTAAGAACTTGAGCATGGGTTTCATGATCCGATCGGCAATGTCGCTCCGGAACGTTCCGTTCGACGGCGGGAACGACGATTCCAATGCGTCCATGGCTGTTGAAGTTCCCACCTTGACCTTGCGAATCCCGAAGCATTTGAGGGAATATTTGATTCGTCGGATGGCCGGTACGAGCGCCGCCCAGACCTCCGGCGGGCTACTACTGATGACCTCGTTGCCGACGAGGAGGTATCGAATGAGGGTTTTAGGGTAGAAAGGAAGCACATTGGTTTTGACCCATTCGTCGGCGAGGGTTTGGTTAGAGGAGATATTAAGGATGAGCTGATTTGGGACCATGATTGAGACTTGAAGGTTCGTGTTACATAGGGCCCTGAGGATTTCAGGATTTGCGCCATAGATTTTGACGCGTTTGGCTTTAAGGGATTTGATGAGCTCCACCGACTTCAATGGCGATGGCAGATTGTTACCCAGTTCACCATAGTTGACCCCTGGAATGCTCGAGAATTCAGCACCTGTTAAAAAACCAAGAGGGATTATTATACATAAACCCAGATCGCCAGATTAACGCTTTTGAGAAGAAAAATCCGAAAACAGCGCCCTTACTTGATACAGTGACGAAGAAGAACAAGACGAACAGAGAAAGAAAACCCATAGCCATTGTAACCAGGTATGTTTCCTTGTTCAGCTTCAGCTCACTCTAAATTCTATATATAATGATATACTATAAGATAAGAGCTATGAGCTGAGCCATAAGCGAAAAAGAGGAATCTTTTACTGGGAAAGAAGGATGAGAACCAGAACAAAGCAGAAAATAGATTGGATCCAAGAAGAAGAACCTAAAGAAGGGAAAAAAAATGACAGGGAAATTGTGGATGGACTGTTCCGTTGACTAATTCTAGGAAGGATTGATTGCGTGCGTGCGTGTGTGTGTGTGTGTGTGTGTGTGTGTGTGTGTGTGTGTGTGTGTGTGTGTGTGTGTGTGTGAAGCTGTGAAAGTGAGAGGAAGGAGGGCAAGCGAAACTGCAAAACCTGGGGAATATTAAACTTTGCTTCTTTATTCCATCTTTTATCTTTGGGGTGGAGAAAAGTTTAGTAAAAAGGATAATAATAATGAAATAAAAAAACGTGAGAGAGAGAAAAGAGAGAGAAGGAGGAGCCCAGGAGCATGAGGAAAGAGAGAGATTAGATGAATTGAAATGAGGAGGTCTGGTGGTTTTTAATTAATCTCTTCTGCTCGACGCCTCTCTCTTTCAGGTCTCAA
>JANTPZ010000345.1:0-31340 GCA_025593235.1 Vachellia pachyceras | reverse complement strand
AAATGTGAGATCCTTGCAGTTGAGAGAAACTAGAAGAGATTGGCTTTTATTCTCTTCCATTGAGTGAGATGCTTGCTTAATAGAGAGAGTGAGAGATTGATGAGATCCTAGATCATGGGTTCTCAACAGTGTTACATGGCTATTCCATTTCAAAATAATGGCAAATGTCGTCTGGGGTTTGAGTTTCCATGTGTCTTTCAACTCAGAATTCTTGAGATTTATTTGGCTGGGATATTTCAAACATAGAGCAATCTGTTGTGTTGATTTGTTTTGGAAGATAACATAGATATACTGCTAGTTTCATTGTTTAGTGTAGGGTTGAAAACCTTATGGAGGTTCACTTTTTGACGATGGATAGTAAATCTAGTTCTCTCTCTCTCTCTCTCTCTACACACACACACACACACACGATTCTAAATTAGAATTAACGTTGGGAGTAAAATTTCTGGTGAATTAAGCTGTCCCTTGACAATAATGAAAGATCCTCGTCCCGCTTCCAGAACCAGAAGCAAGAAGAGCAATGGTTGAGGAACTCCTTCCACAACATGAAACTGAGGAGGAGATCCCCTATGATTTCTTGGTGGAGCAAACTGAAGGATATTCAGGCTCAGATATTCGATTACTGTGTAAAGAGACAGCGATGCAGCCCTTAAGACGCCTTATGTCTCAACTTGAACATAGACAAGAGGTGGTGCCTGAAGAAGGTACGCTATCTACAAAATTTAGCTCCAATGAGATTATTCGCTAAATTTTGTCCCCAGGACCCCACCATAAACACTGTTTCTAAAGAAATAGTTCTATACTCTGACTGTCATATCATTTTTGTTCTGCCCAATGAAAATATTCCAAGTGTTCCCTATTAAAGATCATACATCCTATAAATTTCTTCTAATTATTTCTATTTTTCCATAACCCATTATAATAGATATTTATTATGGAAAAGGAAAAATATTTAGGATAAATTTATGGGATAATAAATCCATAATGGGAGATACTTAGAACATTTTCATTAGGCATGCTATGGATGATGTGGCACTTTGTGAGTATACAAGTATTTACCCTTTCTATACGTAAGGTCGTACAATGTTTGGTTAAATTTAGCAATAACTTTTTGAATGCTATACTTTGAAAACAATTTTGTTCGTATTTTTCGTTTCAGAAAATGGAATAAACTACAACGTGTTCAAAATCAGTTTTAATCATTTTTTGTATCATAGTCGCACAAATCTCTAATTAGCTATAGATTCATTCGTGAGATTTTGATTGTCATCATGCTGCTGCTCTCCATTCATGTCGTTTATACACTCTGAATCTAATTAATGTTATATTCAAAAATTGTGTCAAAGTGCATCCAACATTTTAAAGTATGCTTTTTCAAATTTGTCAAACACCTGAAAATACTTTTTTTAATGCATCTAGCAGCAAGGCACAAAAGTACCTGGATGCATGTAAAAAATATTTCTGAATGCTGATTGAACCTTAATCCATAAATTTATAGAAATTTATAGCAGTCTTTGCTGAACAAAGTTTGGACATGGAAGCTACTGCATTAATGTTATGAAATTAAGGATAATTGTTTGTTGGAGGGTTGAGCCCTCAAATACTATCAATCCACACCATGAACTAAACAGTGAGTGCTTGAAATGCAGAGTTGCCAAAAGTGGGGCCAATTAGAGCGGAAGATATTGAGGTGGCTCTGAAGAACACTCGACCTTCTGCTCATCTACATGCCCACAAATATGACAAGTTCAATGATGATTACGGTAGTCAAATTCTACATTGATATTATCATCATGTAGCTTTGCTTATTAGCTATGGTAAGTTGGGGTGGCTCTTCCGATTGTATTACGCACGCGTTCTTACCGAACCACGTAAGGTTCTTGGAATGACTTGCTTTTCATATATTGAATTGCCTAATACTGCATGCACTACACCTCCTTCAAAGGTGAATAATTGAAAAGTTTACTAATTATATGGTCTGTTTGGTTCAATTACATAAAAGATACATATAATCTTGATATATTCTATTAGTAAATAATTGAAAAGTTTATTAATTATATGGCTCGTTTGGTTCAATTATATGTAATCTTGATGCATTCTATTAGTTACATTGTTTGGTTATGTAATTTGAATTACGATTTGTATGAATTAACATGTGAGTATTTGTATCTTTTATAGATTAATATTTAAACATTTATAGCGTTCTTATAAATTTGATGGAAAGATGAGGGAGAGAAAGATGATCATGAAGAAGATGATGAGATACTTGGAAGAAGATGAAGGGGTTACGTAAGGTGAGATAAGGAAGAGATGAAAGAAATGAAGAGAATATCATAAAATGAAAAGGGAGAAGAATGAAGTCTCTATTCATTATGGTTATACCTTCTATTTATAGGTATTAATTTACATAAAGGTAAATCACTATTAAAGATTATATAAAATAATAAGGGATACAAAAATATAATTGGGAATAATAAGAGACATAAACATCCACATAATAATATTAATAACAATAATTTACGTTTAGTATAATAGAATTTTAAAGTTTATTTTCCATTTTTTATTTTTAGAGATAAAATATGAATTTTATTTTATGATTTTTTTATAATATAAAAAATAAATACTTATCATTCTATTACATTATATTTCCATTTATTACATTCTATTGCATTCTCATTAGCTAGCTCCGTGAAGCTTACGTGTAAATAGTGTTCGAAGAATTATGGCAAGTGAGATGCCTTGTATGATGTTTCGCATTCTTTTATCTGTAACACCCTTACCATGGTTTTTTTTTTTTGGCAACCATTCACTATCTGATTTTGATAAAGCTTGAATAACTTTCAAACGTTTTTTCTTTGTTTGGTTTATATTTGATTCTTTTCCAGAACCTAAAAATCCACAATTGCATATAATGCCAACATCTTTTAAATATCAAAGCATTGCGCATTGAAGGAAACACAATGCTTCATTGGGAGGAGAAAACATTTACCCTTTTGTCACATTTTTTGCAAAATTTATTCTCTTCATAAAAATTAATCGGTCAGAATTATTTCTTGTAAAATATTAAAATTATCCTCGATGTTAAGAGAAATTATTGGTAGGAGTTCCATAGCTAAGAATACTAGGTAGAAAAGATCAATAAATTAGACAATATGAAAAAAGTTAGAGGTTCTTATAAGGGCTCGAGTTCTTATCAAACCTTAGAGTAATAGTCGCAAAAATTGTACCACTTTAAGCCATTAAAAGAAATTAACTCCTGAAAGGAATATATTTTAGGTTAATACACCTACATGCACACATTTTATTATTTTAAATGCTTAGAGCAACCCTAGCAACTCCAATGTTTGAAGCAAAATGTTTTTTAATTAGACCATGATTTGGGAGGCATGAAAATTTGCAAAGATCAATTCCAGGCAATTAAACCCCTCGCAAAAGGCCAGTAAATCAGAGAAGAATCCTTCCCAAACATAGAGCTTAGAAACACAAGCATCAACAATCCCACCTACAGATGCCATCAACCAAAAGCCCACTAATAAAAAAAAAATAACATACGACTCTTTCGTTCTAGCAACCCAGCATATGATTCGTCCTATGAGAGGCTTGTGTCCAATCAAGATACTCAAAAGAATTACACTCTCTCAGTTGTAACCCTTCAGAGGGTCAGCTGTTTTTCCAGATCTTGCATCAGTCCATGCCTTTGCAATTGTTCTCTTCATTTCCTCATCTCCTTCCTCATACATATTCTGCATTGCTCAATAATATTGAGCATCCTTAGTTCAACATGTGCTCGGAAATAAGCATTACCATCAAACTAATTCTTACACTTCCATGCATTCAAAATGTGGTTCTACAAACACCCATGCCACTGGAAACGAGGTTTCTTGGCATTATATCAACTTGTCAGTCTAACTTTCTAATTATTCACATTAAGATGAGGCTTATTATGCATCAAATAGTAATGTTAAGAAAACCAGACCTCTTAAAAGAAAAATCTCTCATTAGTATTACTGATACAAGAATAAACAATAACATCCTTAGCAAACTAGGGAGAAATCTGACCTTCATTAAGTCCATGATTCCAGCCATGGGGTCTTTCTCTTTATCCAAATTAGGTTTCATCTGCAGCATGGGAAAACAAAAATAATTAGCATAACATATTGACACGACGTAGAGGAAAAAGAACCTTCATCTCATCTCACAACATTTCACTACCTTGTCTTCTTTGAAGTGAATATCTAGCCAGTTTCCTTTGGAAGCCTTGACCAATGTGATGATCACCCTTGTAGGCTTGACCAATACCTTGCATTTCTCGGGTACTATCTCACCGTGCAGTTTTGGTATAGCACAACGGTAGTTCTTGCCCTGGATATCATGGAATTTGACGTCAAAGGACATTGGTTTGAACTCAGTCTCAATCTTGTTCTCCTCAACTGCCTCTAGAGATACATATATCTGCAACAGCAAAAAAAAGTTAGTCATCACCGAAAGAGAATAATATAACATATTAACCAAGTAGTAGCTGCAACAAGCAATTACAACCTTCATAACCACTAATTCTCTTCAAGCTAAAACATTCAATGAGATGCAACAACAATGATAGTGTTATTGCTTATTAATGCCAAACAAATAAATGTCCTCTCATGAGAATCCTGATCTGGAGCAGGGCTCCTATTATCATTTTCCGACAGGGCTACAGGTGGCCAGAATAAATTAAAAAAAAAATAAGCATCATATGTTCTTACCTTGACTTTGTCATTGTCTTGATCCCAACTGAATGAACTAAGTGTGACATACTTCAGCGCTGGAATAGAAGGCACCTTCGTTGCAGTAGAAATTGGAGCTGGAATCTGTGAAGACGGTACAGTAGTCTCCTTTGATAACTGCAAATTAAATCAACAAAATTAGACATTAGGCATTACATGCAAATATTTAGCCAGGAAAGAAAACTACAAAACATTATCATATGCATCAATTACTACCCTTAAGCCCTACTAGTCTGATTACCAGAAGCACCCAAAAAAAAAAAAAAATCAACATGAAGGAATCAAGTTGTCACCACAATCTGAGAAGCGTATTACGAAAATAGTACCAAACGAAGCTATCACTCAGGTTACAAACAACTGTACTCAAGTTTAGTCCGTTCATATTCCATCAATTTGAATTGCAGGAAAGGTCTTCTCAGCGATGAATTATAAGCATCGGGCTTTTTTTTAATAGAATAATAAAGAAAATGGAATAGCAATACTAGTATCATAATAACCAACTTCAAAAGACCAGTATGATGACGTTCATTTCGCGTCTCTTTATGGCTTGACAAGCCTCTCATTTATAAACTGTTTCTCACAACATCGGATTCAGAGAGTGACACGTTTTCCAGGCTGTTAAATTGAAAAAAAAAAAACACAATTGAAAATCAAAATTGAATGATAAATTCCATCTTCTAGAAAAATACCTTTTCCAGGCTGTTAATCTCGGAGGAGATAAGAGAGATGATTCGGGACCGTTTCGCGATGCTCTGCAAGCAACGTAGTTCTTCCAAATCCAATGCCAAATCTTCAGCCATTTCTTCAGCAAACTAAGTTGAGAAGATGAAAGCTGAGAAAAATGAAAAAATGTAGAGCTAAGTTCGATGACGTTGATTTGAAGATGCCTTTATGCAGAGTGGGGAACTGGAAAAGGCTAGAAGCTCCCAATAAGATGATAGGGACAAATTGGGAATTGCAACTTCCCTGTTAGGTTTTCTGCTTTTTTCCTCCTTGACAGAGAAGATTCTAGAAAGAGAACGAAGGATTAGGAAACATATTCGTTACTTGAAAATTGAAATGTTGGCCAGTTGGGGATGAAGCGAGTGTCAAAAGGTGTCTCCCTGTCCGTAATTTGGTGGACTTTGCTTTAGGGCCTGCAAATAGACTGTGATGAGAAATTGCAAAAACCAAAGGCCCAACCAGTTTTTGCAAGATTGATGGAGTAAGGAAAACTTGAACACTGGGCATCTATTTTGTTAGGCCCATTGGAATTTCTATATGTTCTTTTAATTGCAACTAAAAGCTTTTTTAATGGAGTTTGAATCTAATGAAAGGAATCAATCCTTCATGAAATGTTAAATCAAGTTTTGAATTTCCACTATTAGAAGTGTTCATATTTATTACCTGATAATACTTCCAATAAAAAAATACATGTGTTTTAGCAAAATAAAACTCGGGCATTTTGTATTATCCAGCTTAAAAAATAAGTTTCACTAATCATAATCATAATGTATAAGAGAATTTGTTGCACGTTTTATGATGATGCATATTGGTATATCAACAAAATGCTTATTTCTTAAAAAGTTTGAATTTGGATAGTGAGTCATTCAATTCAGTTAATTGTTTCTTCAAACATTCTTAACAACATTTTCAAAGTTTAAATCATTATGTCTTGTTATAATTTATAATTACATCATTATTATATTTGTCATTATTATGTTAATTTAATAATACTAGTTATGAGGAATCTTCTATTTACTTTATGTATCTCGAGATAGATAGTTTATGTTACTGACGAAAGATACTCTTATTTGTACACCTAGAAATTGTATCTCACCATAAAGTCGGCATGTTAAAAAAATACTAGTATTTAGTAATAGCTTTGAAAAGTGCTAACAACATGTTTTAAAATCATTTTATGGATTTTCTGCACCTTGATAATAATATCCAATTCTACTTAAAGAAAGGCATGTCTCAAGGCAAAAGTCACTGCAAGCCTTCATCAAAATATCGTTTCTTGAGTTGCCATCCGACCACCAAGGAACTGAGATGGTGGTTTGCTTCTCTCTTGAGCTTGTTGGGTCACCAGAATGTTTCGAAGCTGCTTTTGGAGCTGTGCTTTAGTCTGGTGATTTGAAGCCAATCTACTATCCAAATTTTCCTTTGCAGCCATAAGTTCTGACTTTCTCATTTTAGCAGCAGATATATCAGAATCACACGAGTTTCTATTGTTCCTCTTAATTTCCAAGAAAGATGACCTCAGCTGAAAAGTAAAAGAGAGAGTGACATGAGAAGCTTGATGTAGTAAACACCATACTCACTCTCTCAAATCCTCACGTTGTTGTTCATCTCATTAAAATTTTGATTGAAAATGAAAAGGAAAGAGTCGGTCTGGTTTAAGTTAAACAACTTTAAGCTTTGTTAACCGGCCAACTGACGGCATAAGACCACATTTCAAGCATCGGAGATGCATGCTCTGTAGGGAAGATGATAACCAGCATGATACAGTCTAGTACATCTAATTTGTGTTTGTATGAAATTATAACAGAGTCAGCAGTTTCAAGCTTCCTAAGTTATGCAACAAAAATTCATAGTCTACGTAATGGAGGAGAAACATAATTTGATGACTGCTTGTAGAAGGATATATAAGGTAGGGCATCCAGAGTGGAAAAGTGGAAAAGAATGTATGTCCCGGAGTGGGCACAGTTCAAGGAACAAACCAACTGGTGTCTAACTCAATGTCAGAAAGCCCAAATTTCAGCGAAGGTAAAATCACAAAAACGCATTCCATCATTTTTTTTTTATTTGAACAATTCAAAACCCCCTCCCTCTACCGGGGGATGGGACCCACAAACTCACCCAAGCCTATTTGGTAACAGTGGGGTATAGGATCCATGGCCTCCTCTCGTAGAGGAGGCATGAGGTACCAACTGAGTTACGAGCTTTTTCTGCCATTGACGATGTATAATATACTCATAATAAAATATTAATTGAACTGCGCCAACACAAACCTTGGTGAGGGTTAGGGGGGAAAACAAATCAAGATTAAAAAATAAAATAGTTGTTCAATTTACAGAACAAGAGTAATTTTAGCTTTGGGTATCAGAAATGTCAGATAAATTCAATTATGAACATATATATAAAATAACTCAGGCACTATTGAAAAGCTCTCACACAATGGATTCTAGCCAAGTAAACATGGTGAATTATTTCTGCAGAAACTCCTTCTTTACTGGCATCCATTCTCTCAAGGTAAAATATATTGACCTCTCCAATGATCCATTGACAAAAAAGCCTTACAACTCCTCCTGGCTATGGAAAGGATTACTAGATCTTGCAAATCTAATCACAGACAGCTTGGAATGGAGATTTGCCTCAGGAAGATCCATTCCGATCAATCACCATCTTTGGTGGCCCATGCATCGAGATTCCCATCCACCAACTAATATTAGCACAGTGGCAGATCTCGTATTGCATTCCTCATCGATCTGGAATACTAGATCTTGGAACATCCCTTTGATTAATTCCCTCTACTCCCCCCAAGTGGCTGAACAGATATTTCCTACTCCTTTATCATTCCTTCACAGCCAAGATGCTCTTTCATGGGATGGTAATGCTAGAGGCTTCTTTTCTACTAAGGATGGCTACAGAATGGGTCTTAGTAAACTTCATTTCACTGCCCAACATCTCTGACCCTTTCTGGAAATCTTTATGGTCTATCTCTCTCCCTTATAAATCTTTGAAATTTGTCTGGAAATTGTTGCATGGGGCTTTACCTTCTTGTGATATTCTAAAGTCATGTTACTTCAATGTTTCTGGTAAATGTCTTTTTGGATGTAATGAAAATGAATCTCTTGACCACTTGTTTGTTAAATGCCCTTTCACAAGATCCATCTGGTTTGGTTGCCTTTTTATAAGATCTGATAACTTTGATCTAATATCTTTTTGCTTGTGGCTCAAGAGTATCTTGCTGGCCTTGTTCAAAGAGGGAAACTATTATCTCATATATGGGATTATCATTCTGCTCAATACTATCTGGCAAAGGAGGAACCTTCTTCTTCATAAGGGATCTACTGTCTGTCCGAATAACATGATAAAGGAGATGAAGTGTAGAATTGAATTTAATTTCTATGGTTTTCCGCTCTTATAAGCCCAACCATACATCTGCTGCTCAAGATCCATCCTCTGGAACTTGTACCCTCCTTCAGAAAACTTGGACTATTATCTTGCATAGGAGGAAATTATGTCACTTGTTAATATGTCATCAGGAATCTTTACTGTGCCATTTTTGTTTCACAGAAGGAGTTAAAACCTCAACTTCTTTCCCTCTCATTTGCATTAGAGCAGGATTACAATGGATTCAACAGAACCATCAAGCAATGGCATATCAGCATGGCTCTTTGGGTATCTGTTGCACCAACAATTGAGTATCAACATGAAGCAGATCAGCTCAAATCAAATGGATTTTATTAATAGAGATCTAAGTTTGTTTCTTTCTTCCTTCTCAATAGTTCAAGCATATGTGATCGCCATTCCCTTTTACAGTAGGATGACCGGATCATCCTTATGTCCTATCTCAAATAAGACTCTGTAATATCGGATTATTTTTAAATCATTTTGCTTTATTTCAAAAAAAAAGAAGAAGAAGAAGAAGAAAAGCTCTCACACACATGTGGCGTACATACCCACATATGAAACAAACATTGGAGTTGTCTGAAAATTCGCAGCCATCTATAAGGAAGACAGGCGGATTTTGCAGAGAAACAGTCCCGTGTGAAGGGAGCCAAAAGCAAGCTGTTGTTGGCAAAAAGAGAAAATAAGCAAGTTTTGGAAGCCAGAGGTCGGTGACTTCTATTTTTGAAGGATCTAACTGATGTGCAAAGTGAGCACAATATTTTACATCAAGCAATACACTTTGAACTTTTGCATGACACAGCATCCATATTCTCTATAACTTCCGGTTCTATTAAGTTATACAAAATGAATATCCATTTTTACTTAAATTATTGGTCATGACTCGACATCTAAGTTGAAGTCATGTGTTGTAGTTTGAAAGCATTTCCAGGTGAAACGCATGGGTGTTGTTTCCATGGGAATTAAAATTGAATTCAGATCCTTCATAATGGACTATTTATAGACTGATGATGACTTACTTGAGCACAGTTCACTAACTGTCACGAATATTAACACTGTTTTTATTCCAAGTGGTGATTTCCATTTACCTCATTTACTCCCTGTCTCAAATTCTCAACCTCTATTCGACATTCCACCACAAATCTCTCGCCATTGTCCTTGAATTCCTTCATTTCTATTCTCTTCGTTTCATAAAAGCTATCTTTGTTCCTCTCCAACTCCTCAAATTCCTCTATTTCACTCTGCAAAGACCTAAATATATACCTAACTATAGTCAAATAATTATACTCAGACAATACAACCACACCTCAATGTTCTTCAAGTTACCTCATTTCAAAAGCTCCAGCTTCCAATTTCCCTTCAAGGTTCTCAATTTCAGACTTGAGAACCAGAATCTTGTAGTTGCTCAATGGTACTTTATTATCGAGCAGGAAGCACCTCTGCTCCATGGTCCTGATATTTGCTAGCCTTGAAGCAAGAACCTGTGACTTCCAGGCTTGCAACTGTTTCTCAGCCTTGAAGCAAAAAAAAAAATTACTTATTATTAGTTTCCATAGAGAAAACCCTCGAATTTTGTTGTTTGACTTCATTGATTAAATTCAGGTAAAACTTTTCAGTAATTCTCGCTAGTAAAAATAAAAAACCAGTCAAATTTTTCTTCCAAATATCTAATCACGCACGAGAACGGTATCTTTAAGTTTCCTCTACGATAATGAATAGCAACCAGGATTATTACACATATACAGGAAATGAATCCAAAACTTGCGGCGATACACTTAAACCTATGCCTAACTCTAGTCCACAAGGAAAAAATGTTTCAGATAATCAATCTATATTCTCGTTGTCTCTCCCTCCGTGGATTTTCTTGGCAACCAAGCAGAATAAATAGTGAAGATTCTACACATATATGGTCATAGTGGATTTTCTTGCCGGAATACAAAAATTAGGGATTGAAATGAACCTGAAGCATAGACAGTCGCTGGTTTCTAGTGTTCTCCATGTCTTGAAGTCTTTCGTGAAACGTGGAGGGAAGCGCCATAATGCCTGAGACTCTCAGGCTGAGAGGAGAAAGCCTTCGAAATATGATCACTGTTTTGGGCAACCGACATGCGATTTGAATCTCGCGCCATATATACTGTCACAATCACTAATTTATGAACAATGCCATAACCAATTTTCTATTGACTAAATTTTCTATTGACTAATATACAGGGAGATTTACTATTGAGTCCCAAATAGTGAAGATATTTAACAAATGGTCCCAAATTTTAAAATATTTAAAAAATGGTTTCATTGACAATACGAGGTATATATGGCAAACTCGAAGTAATTAACGTTAATTTAACGTTGAATACATATATGCTCTTTAATTTTATATTTTATATATCAATATATACATGTATGTAAAACAAAATCAATGAGCAACCATGTTATTGTTATTTACGGGGCATAAAGGTCTAATTTAATTAAAAGAAAGTAGTTTATAGGATATAAAATTGGTGTTGTAGTATTTGAATGATCTGACCCATTTGCCATTCGAGCTTTAGGCTTGATGGTGGCAGCATTAATCAATCGAAGTCACAGGCTCGAAATGGAACCATTGAACCCAAAAGAAGAGAACAATGTGGCCCATTTACTGTTTATGTTTGTTAACATGTATAGCTTCAAAATTAACACCGGATTCGATCCTGGAGAGTGTCACTTTGTTGTGGTTCCAGTCGCGTTGCTTGAGGAGGCATCACCACAGCTTAATGAAGCTGGGTTGACCTACAAGTGTGGCAAGAGCTAAAAGGCTCCATTACCCGCAGGGACAGATCCTAGTGGATCATGAGTTAGGTGCTCTGCCTTTAGATTGTGAGTGAGCCTAACTCATTTCCTAAAATTTTTGTAACAAAAAAACCATCTGGGTAAAGAAGTTAATCTCTTTCAATGTAATAAATCAATATTTTTAGATTTTACTAAAAGTTGTTCTCACATCTAGATTTCGTGTCCAAGAGTACCTACAATAAGAAGAATCTATATTTATCAAATATAGAGTGAATCTATCTAGAAAGTTTTAGCTTAAGAGCAATGATGCTTCGAAAGATTTTTTTTTTGTCCAATATTGTTCTGAATGTTTCAAAAATGTTGCCCCATTTCATTAAAAGTTAACATTGATCTTTGAAAAATTGTACTTATTTGAAAATCCGTTAGAAGAGTGATTTTATGCAAACCGAAGTAAGCATGTGAGAGGAGTTTTATCCTGACTTATGTGCAACATGATTCTAACGTGAAATCCAAACAAGCACAACGTTAACAATTAATATTTTTAACATTAAAGACGGCGTTGTTCCATTTTAAAAGTTTCTGAATTATGAAACAACATAACCTCAATTCGAGAACTTTCTTGAAGCTAATCAGCAACTTAAACCTCAGATACACACAGGCACATGTATAGCTTGGATTCAATGGCCGGACATGTATGAGTTGTTTTTCATTTGCTCATCATGTTCTTTGGCCGGATATAAAGACAAAAGTATGTCTGTTCTACATCTCATGGGTTGTTTGTAAAACACATTATTATTAATTTAATGTTGCCTTTATATATAAGTTTAGGTGACCAATTCATGGGGTGGCCCGAACATTATTGGAGGGACTACAACCTATTTGAAGTAGAAAAGATTTAATTGCCTCTCTCCATTCCATCATAAAATAGCTTAGCATAAACTTTTTTTTACTTAAAGGGGAGGGCGTTAACGGCATGAAATTATAATGACAAGATAGAACCCGTAACCTTCTACTTGGGAGATACCATCCCATTAGGCTATAAAGTCGGATAGAATTTTTTTTCTTTGGGTAACCTTTTACAGCACGTGACTCCACTGGATATAGGAGTATATATTAATAATATAAGTAACTTTGTTTCCTTTCAACCATATAAGAACCAATTTCTCTTTTGTTAGAATACAAAAATCTAACTCTGGCCAACCACTCATACCAATGAACTAGCAGCTAGTCTCGTGGCTGAACAGAGTTCTTAGACGAGTTGAATTTTATGGGAGTGTTTGTTTCTATTTTTTTTTTTAAAAAAAATGTTCTTTTGTTTTAAAAATAAGAAAACCAAAAAAACTTGTTTGGAGTATTGTTTTTAATAACTTTTTTTTAAAAACAAACTAAAAACAGAAAATTGTTTTTAAAAAACAAAAAACAAAAGCAAGGTTTAAGTGTATTTTTTTAATTTTTGTTTTTGCATTTCTTAGTCTTTGTTATGAAAATTGTTTTTCCATTTAAAAACTTATGCTATCATTGAAATTTTACCCTCATATCTGGATATATTTATTTTCAAATATATTTTCTTAAAAAATCATTCAAAAAGATTTTTTTCTTTTTAAAAATTGATCTTAAAAACAGAAAACAAAAACAAACATACCCATTATTTCTCTCTATTAGGTCTTAAATGTGGGACCCTTTGTCCTATAGTCGTATTCCATGGATGAACGATTCAAAACTTGACAATACATACTTGAGCTGAGAAGGATTCTAGAAAACAAGATGGCCTTAAAGATGAGAAAGTGAAAAGGGGAATTCAACAACATTATGCAGCTATAGAGGTAGATAGATAGACAGATATATCATGCAGAGCTGTTGAATCAAATCTGAAAGGTACTTGACAAGTGCAGTTATAAATGATGAACACCACATTTTTTTTCACTGTTGCTCCCTAACATTTGAGCAAGGCCATGTTAAAAGGTCAGCCTTAAAGCTATGATTCTCCGCTGAAGAGAAGGGGAGACACACAGGTCAAATAATAGAAAACATATCACCAACAAACATGTAGAAAATGGACAAAGACTCTGTGCTGTACAGGACCTTTATTATTATGATTTCCCTCTGAAGAAATTGATGGCTTACTAACATATCAGATGGCTTGTGTTCTCAAGTACTCGCTTAGTTCTAAACATTGAAAGGGCCATCCTTTAGGGAATCCATTTCACACTTAGGGGTGAGATAGATATATCATCTCTCACCTGATGCATTAATACTGGTATAATCACATACAGTTCAGATCTAAGTATTACTGTTAGGTTCAAGGGAAAGGGGGGGATTTCTCTCTTAGCACAATTTTTTTTATCATCCATGATATTTTTTTTTAAAATATACCAGAAGGGGGGTGAATCATGAACCTTTATCCACACCGGCCTGACTTGATCTTATTATCATATGAATTAAGCTTAATGATCATTTTTACCTTGAAAGTTTTAGCTAAGTGCTCATGGATGCCGACTTTTTCTTTAGTTTCAATGTCATTCTGAAAGTATTAAATATATTAGTGTTGCCCTATTTTATCAAGTTTAGCTAGACAATCAAATGCTACTTGATTCAATCATGATGAGGTGCAATGGCGAAGCCAGGACCCTAGAGCAGTGGGGCAACTTTTTTATCTTTAAGCAAATGACAACAAGATTGTTCGTATAGATAATTTGAATGGGTTCAAATTTTAAATATCAGTATGTGCATAATAAAAATCTTATAGTTATTTACATATAACCTAAAAATTTCAGTGGGGTCATTTGCCCACCTTGAATATAAGGTGGCTCCGCCACTGTTGAGGTGGCATGTCCACGTGCCGTCCAACTACCTCACCTTTTGACCATTTCCATATGTTGCTAAAATAGGGCAACACTACTATTTTTTTAACACTTTTGGGTTAACATTGAGTAAAAAGGACTGTCAGATACTTAAGTTCTTTAGCTAAAACTTTTGGAACAAAATAATCTTTAACCTATGAATTAACATTAGGTGGATAGAATCAAGACTTTAATTAAGTGCCACTGAATTCTCTTCCACCAATATGGTCTTAAATGTTTTAGAGAATCACTATGATGTGCCAACGAATGAATATAATCATCAGTGTAGGAAATGACAACAGAATCTATGTTATCCACTTATTGTGAGACTTTTTAATGGTTTCATTTTCTTTAGAATCTCATAGTTATTTTCCCTAAAATGTTTTGATGATCTTTTTATTTTTGTATATATGCTTAATTTCATTAAACGTATGAAAAAAAAAATGAATAGTGTAACGCTGTTTTAAACAGCATGGTAGGTGGAGATTAGAAATTTAATCATTTTAGTTTGACTACATGAGCCACAAGGACAAGGACCTAAAGCATTGAGGGGCAAGTTATAGGCAATTCCCTTCAAGTTTGCGACAATCTTAATCGAATCCTAGTACATATATTTTATAGTCATGAACACGTCTTATGATAATGTGTCTGTTTCGAAACGTGGTAGGAAAGTACTTTTACGTAAGTCGAGACAAATATATGAGTGAGATTATTTCATTTTACGAAAAAATGCTGTTAAACGTATGTTTAGATTTTCTTAACGCTCCACCAAACAAATCCAATAACGTGTACAAACATGCACACATACACATTCATAATAATGTTTTTACACTACATACGGTGAGGATTTTATTCCGCCAGCTCTCAAACCAATTTCATGTCTATATAAAGAATAAAAATAATTGCCAAGGCTCAAGAGTCAGAAGCTTTACTAAATTTAAAATTTGGTTAGGGATTAAATTTGGTTTTAAACTTGAATTAACTCCGTACGATGCATGAAATGTTGGAAATGATAGTGTATGATATCATGGCTTGTTATATAAATTTCACAATATAAATTTGTAGAACATTAAATTAGAATTTTAATAATATATGTCATATATGCTTCCTACCTTTTCTTTCTTTCTCTTTCATCTTTCATATCTACTTTTTACTTTAGAATCCGTAAAAGTCAAACCTTTCCAAACATAATCACTTTTTCAAAACCTAAGTTTTATCTTGGAACCCGTAAAAGCTATTCTCCAAAACCTAAGTTTTACCTCAAAATACATAAAAATTATTCTGAAAAGGACTTCTAAACAAGCCTAAAAGAATATAACACATTTGGAGAATTACTCTCCCATTTAGATTTGACACTTCTTTGAGTATGGTCTAAAAATAGGCATATCAGATAATTGTGTCGAAGAAAAGAAGGAAGACATGATGAATGAAGGCCTATTCATGTGGATGCAATGTATCTTTCACTATTCCACTTTTCGATGACAAATTGCATACCAGAGAATTATAGGTTGTCATGGACTTGTGTAGATTTATTTTTTTTTCAAAAATTAATAATCTATTCCTAACCGTTAGATTCATTGGAAAGGCTCAAACCAACGGGCAAAAAACTACATACATACTAATGAAAATTACATATCTAAGTATCTGTGTATGTAGACTATTCCCAGATAATATATTTGATAATTTTTTTGGCCAACCCAATATTATTGAAGGTGCCTAATCAACACTCTTGACATGCAAGTTGAGGGAGCCCTGGTGGTGTTTTTTTTTTCCTTTTCAAAATACATCTATATTGTATATATCTGAAGACAATTCTGTTCTAAATACCATGGAAGTGTGTTTGCGAATCCGTCGGGAGAAAAAAATTTGCAGAATCCGAAAAGAATTTACCGAATTTAAGAAGAATTTATAGCTTTTGAAAGAATTTTTATGAGTTTCGAGATGATTTTTAGGATTTCAAGATGGTTTTATCTTTACTTACGTGCACCGTTGGAAATAAAGAATTCCCAAGCAAGCACCAAATGTAAATACCTCTCTCAACGAGAATATGAATATTGGTGCGTATCATTGATCACAATTAAAAGGATTTTGATTGTTTAAACATGAGGTCCCCGTTGAAATTTCGTATAAATGCATAAAACACTTTTAGGAGAGTTATCTCTTGTTAGTGTATGTTTAAGAATCCGTTAAGAGAATGATTTCATATAAGTTGAGGTAAATATGTGATAGAAGTTTTATCTTAACTTGCAAAAACGTAATTCTAAACGTGATTGTCAAACATGCACTTAGAAATCTTAACAAGGCTTAAATCTAACTAAATCATATAGTTATATATATATATATATATGAAGGAAAGAAAAGGGGGTGGATGAAAGGGAGATCCACCGGCAAAGCAATGGAGGAATAACTAAATAAAATGAATAAAGAAGAGGGGCAGAAAATGAAGAAGAAAGGGCGTGAGACATAGGAAAGTAATATTGGGTGGGCGGTGTCTTAGAGCCCTTCATGTGCGCCACGTTAGGCCACATATATATACACATATACATATATACATAAATACACACACATGTATATGTGTCTATATATATATATATATGTCGTCATCTGAAACACCCCTACGTGTACCCCAATCCTCTTCCCATAAGCTTCACCTTTCATTGTCACCCACCCCCAAAAAAAACTCCCTTGAAATTGAAAGCTTCTGTCTTTTTTTTTTTAATTTACAAAAAAATATTAAGTGGCTTCCATATATATAGTGAGCTTATTTGTGACAACGTTTGAAAAAGTCAAACTTACATTCAATAGGGTTTTTTCGTAAAATAAGATAATCTCCTCCATATATTTAGTTTGCGTAAAAGTACTTCTTTACTGCGTTTCCGAATGGATCCAGTTTCAGTTATTTTGGCTCAATGTTGGGTTTCAAATCTAATTAAAGCTAAGCAGTTGCTTTCTGAACTTTTTGCCTTGGTCTTAACAACATTTGGCTTGTTTAGATAGCCCGTTGGGAGAACGGATACAGATTCCGAGGTAAATATATGAGAGGAATTTTGTCTCGGTAAGCGCATGAATGGATTTTGGTTGCCCAAACGAGCTAACCAAACAAGCCAATTGATGCTAAGTTCATTTATATTAGACCAAGTCTTGAGATTAAAAGGGGAAAAAATATATGACATGCTAACAGGATCGTTGTCTCAAATTATTGAGAACGATGAAATGATGTAGTGTGTATTTGGGAATTCCGTTGGGAGAAAGGGATTTAAGGATTTCTAGATGGTTTTCCAGATTTGAAGATGATTTTTATAGATTTTGAGATGATTTTATCTTGACTTACGTGCACCGTTTGGGGAACGAAGTTCCCAAACAAACAGGTAGCTATGCAGAAAATACATTTTTTATGTCGGTTCCTTCGTTACACTTGATGTAAATAGTGATAATGCTACTGTGTTATTTGTTTCACTGACGAGGATTATATAAAAGTTGATTAACTTTTTTGGTACACTAATCAACTTAATTTACTTGTGTATTTTTCAATTTTCTTTAAATTAATTTGCCGAACTTATGAACCTATATATAATTTAATGATATACATATAAGTAATTAGAAATATATGTTCTAAAATTTAGTAATTTATTTAACCTTTTCAATTTCTTAAAAAATCAACTTACTCTTATATTAATGACATACCAGTATTATTGTGTTTTTATATTTTATTCTTCATCAACTGATGTGAAAAAACTTCCCTGGTCGACGTGATTAAGAATTCTTGCCGACAATAATTGAACTGAAAATTTTGATAATTTTTTAAAGAATTATATTATACCTAGTACTGTCTGATGAGATTCGAGTATTATTATTGCCATGTTTTTATGCAATAATTGATGCAATAAGAGAAATTGATATTATTACCTTGTTTAAGAGAAATTTTTATAACGAGTGAGTCATTTAGTACGTGGAAAATACTGATTAAATAACATCAAAAATATTTATTACCACCATTATATTTATATATATTGCCATGTTTGTATGCAATAAGAAAGAAGAATACATAAATAGAAGGAGAAAATGAGAAAGCTGAGAATATAATTATTCATAAAAATGTATATACAAATCATACAAAGGAGGAGCAGATGTTATTGTATTGTGGAAAAAAAGAATGGGATGTTATATTGTTGAGAGAGGTCACCAATAAAGAAGCTGAAAACAAGGAGGGGCAATTAATGGCATCAAAGAGCCACGTGTCCAATTACATTATAAATTATAATCAGGTTAAAAAAGTAATTTACATCATTGATGATCCAATCATATTCGCAGTCTAGGTATTTGTGAGCTCATCTTCTCCTTTATACTCTCTTCTTCATCCTCTTCACCAAAAACAAAAGCCTGTTTATAATCATTCCTGTTAATATCATATTCTTGCATTTTATATACAAATCATATATAAAAATCTATTTTAAGTATTTAGACCTGACCCATCTAAATTTAATTTAAATAAACACTCAAACTCACTTAAAATTCACATATTTCTCTAATACTTAACGATCTATACAAAATTTGAAATGAAGTTGTAATATTTAAATAAGATTAATACGATATCTCATGAAATGAATGTAATTACCCAAAAATATTAATGCAAGTGAGTATCATACAGTTATGAATTATGGTAAACCAACTAGAGTTTATAAGGAATATGGTAATGAAATTGAGAAGTTTGTAAAAAAAATATAATTTAAAATGTAGTATACATACATACATGTGATATGGAATAGAATATAATGTGTAGTGTTACTATTTGTTTAGATATATACCTAATCAGTTGTGTTAATGAGCTGGGTCCCACAAAGTTGAAGTCAGCAAATTCACAAGCACCCAGCAGACCCAGCCTTTGTAGTCCCCTGCCGATCCCTGTTTCACAACAAGGTTATTCCAATATTTATATGCCTTGTTCACAGCTTGTTAATACATTAGCCAAACATTTATGGACATAAACACACACAGAGATATATATATAGCGTTTGTTTGGATAGCTCGTTGGGAGAACGGACATAGATTCTGATGTAAATATGTGAGAGAAATTTTGTCTCGATAAGCGTAGGAATTGATTTTGGTTGCCCAAACGGACTAACCAAACAAGCCTATATATATATATAGACATATTAGTATAAAAATGATAAATATACATGTTAATTAATTAAATTAGTTTAATCTTTTAAGGTAGTTACATTTATGGATTATGTTGAGTTACGTATACGTGGAATTGTACAAACCACTAAAGGTTAATTAAAACTATATTTATTCTCAGGCCTTGTTGTTTGGCCTTTAATTCTAGCTATAAGTAACTGCAGCAATATGAAACTAATTTACCTTGCTCGCAGAAGAGTGGAGAGAAACTGAAGGATCTGAAGAAGAAGACGACGATGATGATTTAATGTTAGAAAGCCCTACATCGTAAACCATACTTTCATCAGGCTGAAACAGCCCATAATTCCTCTCCGACGTCGGTCCTTCTTTCAAATCTTCATTGAACAACGCAAACAGGTACACCTCCAGGCTCATTCTCGGCCTCATTGGCGTCCCTTCGTTCGCAACTTGCCTTTTCAACAAGTTCCCGTTATAGGTCGCCGCATTCTCAACGCTCGCTCCTGTTTCGTCGGAATCGCCCTTCGATGGCCATCCTGTTTCCGACACTTTCACTTCGATTCCGTCGAAACCTAGTTTCTGAATCGCGGAAACAACCGCGTCCACCATGGCGTATAGCATGTTGTCGTAGTGTAGATTCGTGACCGGGTCCACCATTCCTGGGCTGGGATTGAATAGAACGTATTCGAGTGGTATTTGAGATGGTTCGTCCTTGTAAGCGAAGAACGGGTAGGCGTTGATCCAAAATGGAGATTTCGTGGTTGACAAGAAGTTCAAGAATTGAGTCATGATCTCGGAGATTTCACTCTTGAAGCTGCCGTTTGAAGGAGGATAGGATTGATCGAGAACTGCTTGGGAACTTGGGGTTGTAACCATGATGTTTGTGTTAATGCCTAGCTGAGAAATTGCATTGTGAATGTTAACCACAGCAGGAACGAGGTATTGGATAAGAGTTGGATCATCATCAGTGAACACTTCGTTTCCTACATGGATTGCTGTGATCTTTGTTTCAGGAACGAACGGTTTGATGCGGCTGTTCACCCATTGAAGGGCTTCTTGGGGATCGTCTAGCTGGTTGAGTATTTCGTTTTCTACTGTGACAATGAGCTCAATGTTGGAATTGGCAAAAGCTGACAGAACCTGAGGATTTGTGTCGTAGATTCTTGCTTTTGTGAGCTTTAAGGATGTCAAGAGTTCAACCACTTTTTCTGGAGGTGGCAAGTTGTCAGCCACTTGGCCATAGTTAATCCCAAAGGAATCCACTCCAAGTAAGAATCCTGTAACCAGCAGTGTTGAAATGAGTTAGTGCTACTACTACTTAAAATGACCCCCCCAACACACACACACACACACACACACACACACACACACACATCATAGCATCAGATTCCTCCTTTTATCCAGAACAAAGTAAGAAGAAGATTAGAGTTAAAACTAGAATCAAGCAAATATATGTATGCAGAGCAAAACAGAGCAAAAAAGATACCTGAAGAGAGGAAAAGAGCAAGAAAAGCATAGTCAATAGCCATTCTTCTGATAAATGTTGCCATTGCGAGCGACTCTGAAATTGAAGATTTCTTAAATGGAGAGAGCAAGAGAGGGGTATTGTAAGCGGATGAATTCCTTTCTTTTCTTGTTAAGAATATTTTGAAGGCAGAGAGGAAGAAGAGGTTGAAGATAACTAGAGGATTTGTTTATATGGCTTTTTTGAGGGCTTGGCTTGCACTAGTAGTATTGCTGCCCCAGCCTCTCATGCTCTTACTTCCTCAAAGTGGTTCTTAAATGGTTTCAAGACTCTCAGTTTCTCAAAATAGCGGTCCCTTTTCTCACCCAAGCCCCAATTTTTTTTTAGTTTATTTTGACATAAATACCCTTTTTGAACCTCTTTCTTCGAGCAAAAGGAAGAGAAATCCCACTTAGGTAGGTTAAATATTTTAGGCAATTTATTGTAGCAGGATCCCAAAATTTGAGGTAAGGTTAAATTTTTAGTTGACCTAATGATGAGAGATTCTGTATAGATAGATAGTAGTATAGTTTTTGTTATATAATAATGGTAATTGTTTATGTATAATACTTATTTAATACATTACTTACGGAGGCACCTAGGAGCCATGTAGCTATAATGCTTTTGGGTAAGAAGACAATGGGGGGTTGCTGGAATTGACCCTTTTTGACTTGGAGATGCCTTCCCATGAGAAAAATTTTGTGCAATAATAAGATATAGATGGACCTTTTTCTTTGTGATTGGGGATCACGTATCTGTGTAAAATCTTTATGTAAAATACTATCCTAATATGTTTGGTACATATTGCATGGTGATTTATGATGCGGTTGGTTCATTTGGTTAATTTTTTTCCTTTTTTGTAGGGAGATGCATGGGTGAGATTTAACCGTAGATTCACCTTTTTGATTGACCATATTTCCCCGAAAGGATTCTTATAATAAAGGGTTAAAATGCAAATTTGCTCTAAAAGTGTCAACAGAGTTGTATTGATTGTCCAAAAGTTTTTCTAGGAGTGATATTATCTCAAAAGTGTAGAAAACGGTGTAATGTTGACATGCCCATTAAAAGAGTACGTTTAAATGTAAAATAATTTTATTTAATTGATAAAATATTAGTTAACCGTTTGTATTTGTTAGGTTTATGGTAATATTACACTATTTTCTATACTTTCGGGTCAATATTACCCCATTAAAAACTTTCCAACAGCCAGTACAACTCTGTGATACTTTTTGAGCAAATTTGTGCTCTAACCCTATAATAAAAGTTGTGGGGGTATTCGTAATATTGTTATTTATATTAAATTTATACTGTTATTGTTATAGAAATAAGAATGTTTCTTTAATATTTAATATGAGCATTCTTGCTTTTGTGTTTTTTTAATCATAAGTATTCTTGCTTTTGTAGAACAATATTATTAATAGCGATTTTTATATTTCCTTGTGAATAACCGAATTAGAAAAACATTTTACGAAAGAATATAATGAGAGATTTCACTTGTAAATGTCTGAATTAATAAAAAGAAATCATATGTCTAATTATTAAAATACGACATTTATGGGAAACTAAAATAAAATTTTATTTGGTAATTTTGTATAATCTATCCCTTGCTTCCTTTTTTGTAAAGTAATAGTAAATGTTTTGACATGCATCTTTAAGATCCCTGAGACAATTTGCTACAAATTAGAATAGGCGAATCACTCAAAAAAAAAAAAAAAAGGTACCATAGATATGTTTCGGCCAATTATTACGGTCCAGCTAGTTAATGACTAAGATTTGATAAAAATTGATTGAATTGGACATTTGGACCAGTTTTGTATATTCCACTTTCTAAATTTGAAATAATAATCAAATCAGAGGCGAAACCTGCAGATTCTAAATAAAAAATTGATCCGCCATTTAAAAATCCTTGTTGACTCTTGATTTGTTCAATCACTATGCATATATTATAATCTTTGCATTAGTTTGACAATTTTGAAGGGGTCCAGAAATAATATTTGCTTTTTGGTTGATTAAGAAGATCCCCCTTTTTAATTTACAATCCTTAATTATTAATTCCCTCATGACTCATCTCCTGGAAGCATTGGGACTTAGAAGCCAATTACGTAGAATATGTGTATCCTACATATGACGACCTAAATTTTAACGTGTGTAGAAGAATTTTGAATTAGGGAAATTTATTCTGAGGTCCCAAATAAGAAACTTATTTAAAGAATAGTCCCGTTGACAATATGAGGTCCTTGTATTGATAACAACATGCGCTGATGTTGACAAACACCTCATATTGTCAATGGGACTTATGATCAAATATTTTCACCCATGGTACCATTCCTTAAATAAGTTTTTTATTTGGACCTCAGATTAAATTTCCCTTTGAATTATGTGTTCATTTAAATCAATTTTTTTTAGTTGTGATTGGTTTTTTAAATTAGAAAAGGGGGGATAAAAGTGAATTACATGTGCCATCACTTATATCGTTATACTCACTCCACTTTTATATACTACCCCAATTCTTATTATTCTTGTTATAAGAATTAGTTAATATTTTTGTAGAGATTAAAAAAATTAATTAAATTAGTTAATTTACTTGATGTTCTAATTATACCCTTATATAAAAGAATGGCTAAAATGCAAAGTAGATAGGATCTTATAGTCAATAAAGTATTGATAGGGATGGTTTGAGAAAAAATTACTAAATATATGAGATAAAGTGGATAAATTCTAAAATTTAGAATCAAATATAATTTCTTATTAGCTCATATAATAAGGATTAGAGGTAGTACAAAATATAAAGTTTAGGGGTGGTGTGATCCTGTTTAGATGGCACTTAAAATGACAAATAAATGTTTTATAGGCATAATTCAATTGATTAGAAAGGCCTAAAATGTTTTATAGGCATAATTACGTAATGAGGCTCTAAAAAAAATGCAATTACCAAAAATATCTCTGTACATCATACATTATTGTCATTTGTTGTACCACATCACGTCATTACATGATGCTTACTTGTTAGAATTTATTTGCTGATACCCACAAGCGTCAGAGTGCAGTGGTCAATTTGGCTGACACTCCCCCAGGGGTCGAGAGTTCGATCCCTGGGAGTAACGTTTGGGGGTAGAGGTAACCTGCCCTTGGTGCAAAGCACTTTAAAGGGGTGCGTCACGTGTATTCCTCGCTCCGGATTAGTCGGTTACCCCGGGTTACCTGATCCAGTTGAAGAAGGCAGAACTCAGGAAAAGACGTCGGATACTGGGGGGTTCCGAGTGTGGCCAAAAGGTCCACTTGCCTGTTGTTCAAAAAAAAAAAGAATTTGTTTGCCGAGTACATAACCCTTCCTTAGAACTTTACAATGATTCTTCACGTTGTCAGACAGTGAAATTTTCATAGGCAGGAAATTTTTCACCGATTCTTTCCCAACAACATATATGTCGGAAAGAAGACAGAAGAATTAAAAAAGAACAGCACTAATAATTGAGGGAAGAGTTAAAGAAGAGGAGAATCACTGTGTGTGTATGTGGGGGTCAATTACGTACGAAGTTACGAACAATAAGAGGAGGGGCTCACACGGAAGCAAAAAGGAACCGAAGAACTAGTGTCTTCGATCCTTAATATAAGAGTTAGTTAACTTTTATAAGAAGAAATTAAAGAAGTTGAATAACTGATATCTTTATCATTTTCCTTCGATATACATTAATATTTCAGAATACATGTTATAATTAAATAATTTATATAGTTTCTTAATCTCTTCCAAAAAAAAAGTCAGCCGTAAGGACCGAAGTTAATATGAAATATGAAAATGGTAGGAATATAATAAATAAGTGATGAGTTGTGGTTTGGAGGGCAGAGACTTGTCAAGAGGGCTTGAGGGACACTGCGAGAAAACATCGCCAGCTGCATCACCTCCATAATGCATCAACCCAACATGCAAATGCCCTCTCCTTTAATTTAATTCCCAACTGTTTTCAAAGGTTTTTGTTTGTTTTGGTTTTTGACCTTCCAAAGTTATCATTCAAGTTTATCCATTAATTGCACTGTATATATTTCTTTGCCTCTCATATGCTGCTGTTGCTGCTGCTAATATTGCTATGAAAAGCATCCTCCGTAGTTGTTACTTAATAATAACAAAGTCTTATCTTATTAGATGGCGTATATCAGTTATATGGGTTTGTGTGATATTATTATGCTCCATCAATCACAACAATCTAATGAAATTTTGTTAACCAAAAGGTTTTGTTCGATGATTTTATTAATTGTTATTTTCGGTGTCTTTTATTTAGTTTAGGATGACAAATAGTTGTTGCCTGTACATGTGAAAAATCAAAAGAGGCCATTTATAATAAAGCACATAACGTTGATGATTTTATAAACAAATGTAGTTTTTATAGAAATTAAATGTTATTGTTCTTCTTGTATATTTCGTCTGTGTTCTATTAGAAGGCATCTTCATCAATCTCACCATAGCTATGAGAGATGTGGTTAAAATTATGAAATTTCTTTTTGAAAATTAAAAAAATAATCAAATGTACCCAATTTTAAAAGAGATAATCACAGCAAAGTCTGAAGGAAGTACGAAAATATCAAAAAGGTTTTAAAGATTTATCAATGATAGTTTGAGAATTTGTCAATAGCGGCTTGAAGACTTGTCAATAAGACTTTTTTTATATTATACTACTTTTGTGGAACTCTATTGTCATTTTCCCTTTTTAAAACAAGCAATTACATGTTAAGGAGTGAAAAAAAAATTGCGTGAAACTTTAAAATGTGATAATAAAAAAAATATGATTAATGGTTACTTATAGTAAGAACCACTCATTCCTTAGTTTTTCAGGAAGTGTTTTATAATAGATACTAGATGGAGAATATAAAATGATGTGGCTAGAGCTTGTTTTTCATCAATAGCCAAAAAAAAAACAGTGAAACTCTTAATTCCTTTTATTCTTGATAACAAATGAGAAAAGTGAAAGGCATAGTGTATTATGTCTTAACGCATTTCGGGAATAATTTATTTCCAACGGTGCACGTAAGTCAAGATAAAATCATCTCAAAATCTGTAAAAACATCTCAAAATCCACAAAACCATCTTGAAATCAGTAAAAGCATCTCGGAAGCCGTAACTCCTTTATTCTAACGGATTTTTCCAAACACACACTTATTTGATTTGAAAGGTATAACTTATTACTATTTTTGTGTCTCTGTTTAATTAATTGTGCAAATT
Source organism: Vachellia pachyceras (assembly GCA_025593235.1). Classification (NCBI taxonomy): domain Eukaryota; kingdom Viridiplantae; phylum Streptophyta; class Magnoliopsida; order Fabales; family Fabaceae; genus Vachellia; species Vachellia pachyceras. Next base: position 5,003 of record JANTPZ010000345.1, on the reverse strand, counting down.
GCTCAATTTAAAACAGCTTTTATTGAGTGGGAAGGATCAATGAAGTTTTTTTGTGTTAACATGGGTCCCATTCATTGCATTAAATTTAAGAATTGAGCTGTATTGTTTATAATTTTTTATGACACTTTTATTAACAAAAAGTAAAATGAGTGGCAAGAGTTCAAGTAGGAAAAGTAAATAAAATCAATGAATCCAAATCATGTCAAAAAATCATTATATATAGTTCAAGTTGTTGGATATATATGGTAAGTCAAGTCCTTTTCTTTTGGGTTAATTTGACATTTAAAACATTTGGGGCAAAAGGGAAAGCAAAATGACGTTTAAGGAATCGAACATTATATTTGGCAATTAAATATAATTCTATTATAAAATTGAATATAATTGGGATGTGAATTAAAATGATGGAAATGAATGCTTCATAACTAACGAGATGGTAATATTTTTAAGGAAGAATTATTCATTTCATCCTAAGCTTTTGATTTTGTTACAACTGAAACTAATTTCTTAATTTTTAGCTATTTAATTTATTAATGGCTTGAGTTTTAGGAAAGTTATTTAAATTATAACTGAGTCAAAAATTAAAGTACGTAAAGATCAACAAATTAAATAAATAAAGCTTTAAGAATTGAATTGCACACTAAATGAAATTTTAGAAATTGAATTAAGAACTAAATCGCACTAATCAAGTTAGAGAACTTGTTGGGAGGAACTACTGGTGAAATCATTAAATTTAAATTTAGACCAAATTTACTGGTTTATCGGATTGATTACTCATCCAATAAGCATCACAATGTATCTAAATTGTAGTTGAGTGAGAAAAGGCGAAGAGTTTGTGTATAATGGAGGGAAAATTAATCTTTTGGTCCATTAACTTTTAATCTAATTATGATTTAGTCCCTAAACTTTGATTGGATGCAATTCAGTTTTTATAGTTTTGACTTGGTTGTAATTTAGTCCCTGAACTTCGACTCACTGCAATTCAATCATATTATTTTAACCATTTTATTATAATTGTTAAAACTATAGATGTTTAATTATGGTGAGTTGAAGTTTAGAGATTGAATTAGAAGTTGGTTTATAATATATATATATATATATTGATACATGAGGAAAGTACTTTTTGAGAATATGACAAACACAATTATGCTAAATTTGGGATTGGAGGCAATTTGATCAAGAACCGTCTGGTAAAGCCTTATCTTTAGAAATTTGATAAGGGATAAATTCAAGTTGAGGGTAATGGCATTGGCACTTATCAGTTATCTCATCTTTTATTCTTTTGCTTTCTATTCATTTTTTTCCCTATATATTGAACTTGTTATACTATGCATTCTTCATATAAAAATCAGTTGATTTTTATTGAGAAGAATAATATGAAGGTTAATACACTACTGGAAACATATATTTATATATATTTATGTTATATATCACTTTATACGTCGGAGAAATTAGTTTCAAAAATGATATATATAAATAATTTTAATAAATATATTTAACTTTCTTAATCTTTTAAATAAAAGTCAATCCACTGAGGTAGTATATAATAAGGATAATGTGGTGAAATTATCTCAATCATTAAGTTATTTATTTATGCTTTTTTTTATCTTAAACAGTGTATGCTTAAAAAGGGAACATGGGGAGTAATTAATTAATTTCAGTTGCCTTCTTTTTTCAAAAAAAAATTACAGTAAATGCCATTCTGGCATTTTCATATTTGACCATGCCGAAATTAAAAAAAATATCAATATTAATATACAAAAGAGACAAGTTATGAACAACTCATTTTTTAAAAGATTTGGTATAGAATAAGCCCACCTAATTTTTAATGCTGTATATATAACATATGCATGGATATAGGCCGATGATGATATGAAAAAAAAAAGATCAACTTAATTAAAAAAGAATAATATTAGTGATGACATATCAAATCACTATGACAAAATAGAAGCAAAAGAACTAAAGTAATGAGGGAGGAAAATACACAAATAGTGATATTTATTAAAAGTATATTTAGTCAAAAGTAAAATGCTTTAAAATATGAATAAGGATAAGGTTGAGGAACAAACAGGCTGGTTTTGTATGGTGAAATAAAAAAACATTTGGATATGGATATGTAACTATACTCACTAGTTGAAGGTTTCGTTGATGGGATAGGTAAACTTAGTTTATCTGTTTGTTTGGCAACTCATTTTCCCAACGGTACACGTAAGTCAAAACAAAACCATCTCGAAATCTGTAAAAACGATCTTGAAATATATAAAAACTATATCGAAATCTGTAAAACTACCTTGAAAGCTATAACTTTTTCCTCTCAACGGATTTTCCAAACACACACTATATAAAATAATTTTGTTATGATTAAGGTGCAAAAATACAAGGATTTTTAATGTAAAATACACAAAACTGCTTTTCGAAAATGCAAAAATACCTATAAATATTAAAATGTGAGAAAAAAATACCAACAATATTGGTAAATGCAAAAGGGAAACATGCACATATATCCTACGTGCATACTTTTTTTTTTTTGAATGAATCCTACGTGCATACTTTGTTTTTTTGAATGAATCCTACGTGCATACTTTACTCTATTAGTTGGACTCATAAGTTCCTTAACAGCAGATAGAAACTCACAAAAAAAAAAAACAAAAGAAATAACCATTTAGAGCTTTTTTTTCCTTTATGAGAAGATATAAAGGCTGTGTCTGGGAATCCGTTAGAAGAAATGAGTTTACGAATTTCGAGAAGAATTTACGGATTTTGATATGGTTTGTATAGATTTCGATTTCGATATGTTTTTACGGATTTCAAAATGGTTTTATCATGACTTACGTACACGGTTGGGAAAAAGTATACAATTTATTGTGCTAAGCTATTTGTCCAGCCCTCTAGCAAATCTTATTAAGCATGATACTCTTGCCCTCTCTCAACCTTAAAAATATATATGATTCTTAATATATATATAAGTCAGTTGATTTTTTTACGGAAATTAAAAAAACTAAGTAAATTATTTTAAAGTATTTATATTCATTATTTTTTAAAATTAATTTTGTTGGCTTATAAAATAATTTATGATCTAATAATTCACATAGATAAATAATTTTAAGTAATGTATTTATATTTTTTAATCCCCTTAAAAAAGGTTGACTGACTCTTATATTAATTAAATATCAAATATAGTACCATTTTTTTACTTGAAACAAGATAGTTTAATACAAAAAAGAATTAGATTAAAGCATAACATGACTTTTTTTTGTTCAAAAACTTGCATACATTTTAAAAAATGAGAGATAGGGACCATCTGGTTCATTTAAAATTTTGAAGAGGTGCTTATGTAAGCAAGAAATAGAAAATAATTAGTGTACTTTTTGAAATTTAAGAAACTATAAATGTTCTATATTTAAAAATAATAAAAGTTAACATAAATTGATCTAATTGATATGTAAGAACATCCCAAGAACATCCCCCCCCAACACACACACACACATTCACTTTATAAGGGTGTCCATTGAAATCTTATAGATTAAGTCAGAACCTTATTGGTACATTGTAGATGATCCAGAAATGTCTTTGAATTATAAGACGAGGCTTTTTTTTGGGAGCAAATACAAGTGATGGGAAAGTCTAACACAATGCGTGTTTGAGAAGTGATTCTCAATCACATTATACATAAGTTGAGATAAAACTTCTTTCATATATTTATCTTAGAATGCGAAAAAATGTTCTTCCAACGTATTCTCAAAAACGCATAATCACTTTTAAAAAATTAACGAATTAAAGGTGAGTGTTTAAATATTAATAAATTTGTGTGTCCTTTTAGTGATGGCGTCGGATTTTTCGCTTTACCCAAAGCCAAACAGCTTTAAAAATGAAAAAGTTCCATTTCAGCACATGATGTGCTCAACTTCCTTACAACCTTGTGGAAAACTAATTACATTAATTTTTGTAATTTTATAATGAATTATAGGGTTAAGGTGCATCTGGCCATCCCAAAGTATATTTCATAAAGTAATTTTTCAAGTACATTCAACACCCTAAATTATTTTGGAGTGTATTTAGCATTTTGAGATTTTTTTTCAGTTGCGTTTACCACTTAAAAATATATTTTTTTGTTGAATGGGCTGAAACATTTTATTTAAAATGTTGGAGAAACTATAAAATACTTTTAAGTTAGTAGATGTACTTAAAAAGATACTTCAAGGATGCTGAATACAGATTCACCCTAAATTATAATATCTTCTAGCTCCTTTTTAATTTAGAGCTTACAAAAGCAATTTATGGTTTTGAATAAGTCACCAATCCTGGCATTAATTGCTCCTTTTCCCATTTACATTGTTAGTAATTGAGATTTAAAGTTAAAAACAAGTCACAGAAATTAATGAGGGGTAAAATTGGAAAAAAATTATTGATTTAGTATAAATTTAATGATTTAACTGTTATTTCTTAGTCCATGCAAATTAATAGTTGGTGCCTTGTAAACTGTAATAAGGAATATACAAATGCCTTCAAACAAGGAACATAGAAATTAAAGCACCTCTAAACATCAAGTTAATATGGTCACACTTTCGTATTAAATATAAGAATTAAATAATTTAATTATAATCTGTAGAGATAAGAAAACAACATATATGTTTTATAAACAATCGAGTTGTTCTGAAATGCCCCAGCTCACACATTGTCGCCCTAAAGAATGAATGAAGTTAAATACAATGAACAAAGCTATACATATTACTCTTTGAAGAATCAAAGGGATCTAGTGGGGTCACACAGGTTTAGAAGAGTTGTGTGTTGGAAAAGCACTGTAACTTCTTATTTTGGTTATGGAATAATGATATACATTCATTCTAATCCTTAATTTAGGAATTAGATAATTAATTTGTATAATTTAAAAATTAATTTAATTAGTTATTTGTCATAAATACACATGGGTTTCCTTAAAATATTGTTTTTAAATATGTATATTGAAAATATGGAACCATTCATCAAAGGAAATCCCGATATGTAAA